>MU826417.1:206687-250178 GCA_029204205.1 Desmophyllum pertusum
GTTGTAACTTTTAAGTCTGTGGATGAAACCCTAGTGTGTGACCATTCAAAAGAAAGCTATTGAGCAGTACTTTCATGTGGCACTGTTTATTATGCTGTACAAGGTAGTTCTAACTTTTACGTCTGTGTGTGACCATTCAAATGAAAGCTATAGAACAATACTTTAATGTGATACTATTGATTTTTGACAATTTTGCGAAATGAAATTCAAGATTTTTTAACTCAATTTTCAACTTAGGCACTCTTGGGAGTGAAAGGGTTAACAATAATATTTTCTACCTAATTCACAGCAATGCACGTCAACAAAAATATCCAAGAACAAGAAAAGAAAATGAAGAAAAAGCTCAAGAAGCAAATTGAAAAACAACAGCAGCAACAGGATGAAATTGAGCAAGGAATGCTGGAAGAAGACGAGGAAGCTTTGGAAAAGGACGCAGAGGAAGAGTGTTGTAGCACGGAAAATTGTGTGGAAAATTCCAAAGAATGTGTCCGAACAAAATGTTAGTGAACTTGAAACAAATGCATCGCAGGAAGAGACTGTGGAAAATCATGTTGACAGCAGCGAGTCTGTTGAATTTTCCGAGGAGCTAAGTAGTGCAAACTCTTCAAGAGAAATGTGTTGTATCCAACGATGATATGTCAATAACAGAGGAACAAAATGAATCAGGTAAAGCCATTATATTACATGGAAGCCCCTGTTAGAACATCCTGTTAATATGACATTATGTCGCTATTATGGCCAATTTTTTTTTGGCCTGAACAAAAGTTTCAATCTATTTTTATCCATAAACCCTATTGAAAGGGACACTGTCCGATGTATTTGCTCAAAACTGTTATAAATGCACGAAATGGTCCCTAAATCTATGAAATAAGAACTTAATAAACTCTAACTAATGATAAAAAAGCAATTTCTTCAAGAAATCCCATACTGCAACAAAATTTTTGCAAAATTTCAAAGATTTCCGAGCCAAATTTGAACTTTGAAAAACTGACATCCTGTCATTTTTTCAAAAATCCATATTGCAATCCATTTCCATCCTCGCTGCCGTTCGTCATCCTCACTTCCTAATGGGTTCCTGTCATTTGTCGAGTGCTATTCTACATAATAAAACCATCATTGTTCAACTTCCTATGATCTAGATATGTTACTGAGCTTCCCGAAATCATGCTAAAATCAGGACAGTGTCCCTTTAATCTGATTACCTCATTACTGCGCGACGTTCACTATAACACATGAACTCTGAAGTTCAAATCCAACTAACTACCACATTGAGCTTCTTGTTGGAGGCGCAGTGGGCTAATGGTTAGCATGCTGGACTCTGGATTGAGCGGTTTGGGTTTGAGCCCTGGTATTTGATTGTTGTGTTGTGTCCTTGGGCAAGCCCTCTCCAACCAGGAGTAAATATGGGTACTGGCGAACTGTTAGGGTAACCTGACAAAATGCTGGGGGGTAACCTGTGATGGACTAGCATCCCATCCAGCGTTAGTATCAATACTCCTAGTCCCTTCATGCCACAGAAACTCGGATAAGCTCTGGCAGGTATGGGCCACTAAGCTTGTGATGACTTTATCTTATATCTACATGTCTATCAAGCTTTCTTACTGTTTGATTGTGGTTGTAGATGGTCCACTATGCAATGGTGATAGTATACAGGACAGGCAACAATGTCGACATGGAGTCATTACCAGAACAGAAAGGTACGCAAGCTAGAGAAATTAGTAATTTTGTAGATGAGAAAGCAAGTTGTGAACTCTGTTGTTACCTTTCAGAAGAAAGTTGTGTTGAGGAAAAGTTGTCTAGAAGAACGTTCTGTAGAAGCCGAACAAGATGACGATGACGATGCCATAAGAGTGAAAATTGCTGATCTTGGAAATGCATGTTGGGTGGTAAGTACATGTAGTACAGCTCTAACTCTCAGGGGTGGATTCATGGGGGGTGGGGGTGGATTGGGTGGCTTGTGGCTTCTGGATCTGCCCCTGCTATCTTGCTCCAAACAGGGTTCATACAGGGTTCTTGAAATACTGGAAAGTCCTCAGGACTGGAAAGTTCTGGAAATCAATTTAAATAATTATGTAAATTCATGGGAAAATTCAGTGTTGTACTTTTTTTCTCAGCATCACCATTTTACAGAGGAGATCCAAACGAGACAGTATAGAAGCCTTGAGGTTTTAATTGGAGCAAGTTATGGTCCACCGGCTGACATGTGGAGCACAGCTTGTATGGTAAGGAACAGCAATCTGTAACATTATGATTTAAAGAGGGGAATACAGTCAACCCTCTCTAAGGCGTACACTCTTGTGACAAGCACCCCGTAGAGAGAATGTCGAGGTAACCCTATACCAGTAATACCGAGATAGCAAAACAGAATTTCTAACTGCATACAATAAATATTCTTATGTTCGAGGTCGTGTTAAGCAAACGTTGCAATCTTGAACTCACTAACAATTAGACAAGAAGTGGCCATGTGCCTTGTACCTTATTCTTACTAACTTTCACGCGTACTTAATTTTGCGATGCTTCATTTTCGCGAGGCTTCATTTTCGCGATTTCAGAGAAAAAAGAGCTCAAAGGCTTCAAAATTTTGCGAAAATATCGCATTTATGTTCTGCGTTTTTTGCTACATTGACGAAAAACCATGAAAATCGATACTCGTGAAAATAAGTGAGAATAAGGTACTCTTGGCACCTGCCCCGCCCCTTTTCTATTGGCAAAAATATTATGTAGATGTTTGGCAACATTTTACTATTTCTCCTGGTTCCTAAGCGGCCCTCTCTTTCTTCCCACCACCTGTATCTAGACCTTCCTGCCCCACTTACTCCCGTCCCCCCCCCCCCCTCGACCCCTACTTAAAAGGAATCTGAGGCAAACTTTGAAAACAGAAAGTGTAGTGTTGTGAAAATTAAACATGCGTTGGTCCATATTGTAAACCTATTTCATCTTCACCATTCATCTGTCATTCGTCCCTTCTTCACATTGGGTTCTTGTCAAGTACAGTTTGTATAAATTGTAAATTGACAGTTCCCCTTGGGGGCCACATGTATATATTATAGAGAATTTTAACTTAATTCTAAGTATGACAGCATCTTACTACTGCGAGGTTTTCATGAGTTTATTGCATCTTCAGTTTGACAGTGTAGGAAACCTCTTGAAAACTGAATTCAATTTGCCCAATTTCATTTATTTATTAATTTTAAAATCACAAAACCTTGGCTATAAACATACAGATGTCACTTAATGTCCCTGTAGATGTGGGAGAGTAACACAGGTTTAGCAGATTCTATCAGTTAATTCTACCACTGCGTGGCTTCATGTACTACTTTGCATGACGTCAATGAATTAAGTTTGTTTGACTATGTAAGAGTTTATGAAACCTCATGGAATGCTATCAAAAATTTACACTTCCAGTAAAAATAGGTTTTTAAAACATTCAAGTTTTTTTATATTATAATTTAGCATCACCAAGGCAATTCCAGGGTTCCATATAGGTTTTAAAAGAATGAGGAAATGGACCTCACCAAATCATCAGAAGTTTTCAATTCATTTGTCAGGACGAGTAGCTGACCTTGTTGGGTTTTTTACCTGAGAGCCGTCGATCTCTTATCTGGAACACTGAAATTACTTTCGACTAATGTATGACATGTGATGACATCCATTGTTGACCAATAATGTGGTTAAAATAGATTCCACTTTATGTTCTGGCTCTGTTATGTGTGTAAATGGCAGTTAGAAATTTACAGTAATTTTACAATGTATACCTCCATGTTGTTTCAATTAAATACTTTTAAATATTTAACCTCAGCCAATTAGATTGTGCATTTGCATTAGTATACTAGTACATGTAGAGTTTTACTAGACAAATTTAAGCAAGTTAAACTGTGTAGTTTAGTTACTGCATGTAGACACATAAAATGGTTGCAGTTTCATGAAGGGAACATTTCCATGCTGCAAAAAGACTTTTATAAATTAAGTAGAATTATCACTGGAGGGTTTCATGTACTCTTGTATAGTCAAATGATTTGATTCATTTGACGGTGCAGGAATTTATGAAGCATCTTCAATCTGATGCAAAATACATATCAGTGTTCGTTTACGACAAGACTTGTGTTCACAAAAATCTTGCTGAAGAAGAAGTCACTTAATGTACAATTAGCGTCTGCCTCTGCGTGGCTTCATGTACTCTTGCATGGTTAAATGGTTAAGTTTGTTTGACTATGCAAGAGTTTATGAAACCTCTTGGAATGCTATCAAAATTACACTTGTACAATATTATTAAGTAACAGTGATCTTATTCACTTAGTTCATTTGTCGAATACAAATCTATTTCCATCCTTGCATCGTTATTCATCTTCCACTTCCTATGAGCTCCTTTCATTCGTTAAGTACTGTTCTACAAAATCAAACTGTTGTTTGGTTTCCTACACGTAAGCCTTCCATTTCAAGTTTGTCCATATTGTAATCCATTTCCATCCTTTGCCATCGTTAGTCATCCTCACTTCCTAATAGGTTTCTGTCATTTGTCACGTACCGTTCAAAATCAAACCATTATTGTTTGGTTTCCTACACGTAAGCCTCCCATTTTCAAGTTTGTCCATATTGTAATCCATTTCCATCCTCGACATCGTTGACCATCCTCACTTTCTTAATGAGTTCCTGTTTATTTGTTGAATACGGCTCTACAAAATCATATTATTATTACGGTGGGTTTTCGCTCCAGAAAAGTTGTGCTCTATAAGCCACGTTTTAACCAATGGCCACACTTGTATTGCATGTCTAAGGGCTGTCAGCGCTTGGCCTCTAACACAGATGCTGAAGTTGCTCTTTCGGCTCGTCACGCAATCTCAGGGCGGAGAGATTGCGTGACGAGCTGTGTCCATTGGAATACAATTTACTGCTCCAACTAGTCATGTTTTAGAGTCACCTAACCTTGTAAACCTCATGTAGTCATAAACCAGGTGTAACTTAGACAGTGATTGGATAATCAGCCTTGAACTGTTATGTGTTTCGCATTCCAGGCATTTGAATTAGCTACAGGAGATTTTCTGTTTGAACCTCATTCTGGGGAGGATTACTCAAGAGATGAAGGTATAACATACTTGTTTGTTTTTGTCTTTGTTCTTTTTTTATTATTTTTCTAGTTATTCATGTATTAACATAATTAATCAGTTGATTTACATAATTAATCGATTTACATAATTAATTATTAAATTAACATAATTAAAGAAATTAGATATTGAATAATGTTTATTTTGATTCACAGATCATTTAGCTCACGTCATTGAACTTCTTGGTAAAGTTCCAAGGCATATTGCTCTCTCTGGCAAATATTCCAGAGATTTTCTTTCAACAAGAAAGGTTTGTTCCTATAGTCTCATGCTCTTGATGTACAGCGTACATTTTCATGCTAATCTTAGGCACAGCTGTACAGTCAACTCTCTCTTAATGGGGGAAAAAAACCTCTCTTAACGGACACCTCTGTAAGACGGACACTTGGTGTTGGTCCCTGCGCGCCATTTTTTTAGTCATGTTACTGTATCTAAACTCTCTATAAGCCGACACCTCTCTAAGACGGACAGTTTGTGCCAGGCCTGATGGTGTCCATCTTAGAGAGAGTTGACTGGTACAGAACCACTTAGAAATGAGAAAATAAAGTAATGTTTTCATGTTGTTGTTTTTTTAACAGGGGAACTCAAGCATATATCCAAGTTACGACCCTGGTAAGTTCTACTATCGGACCATTGTAATAACAACCAACTTAAAACAGTCAAACCTCAAACATTTTCTATTTGTGGTGGCCGAGAGCACGACAACAGATGTGCCTGCAAAGGAGTGGTGTCCGCCTGAAAAGGTGTCTGTTTGCGGAGGTTCAACTGTAGAAAATTTCATGTTTGGTGCAAGCTTGTCTTGAAGGTTGTCTCAAAGGAATTCTATGGTACATGGTAGTCTCCTACACAGCCGTTATTTGTGTCGTCACGCATATGGGGAGAAGCGTTGCGTGACGACACAAATAACGGCTGCATAGGAGACTAAGGTACATGGCTGATCTGATGTGATAACTTTCGGGTGTGTATGAATCAGAAACCCTTCAAGTGTTCTGGGGTGGGGTGTGTACTCAAAGGTAAAAATAACTGGGAAGTTTTTTTTGTGGGGGGGGGGGGGGGGGGGGGGGGTGGCGGTATCATTTAAATCGCGGCTTCAATTTATTGTTTTATCTATTTTGTTGTCTAAGGGGATTGTACGGGTCCTGCGTGAGAAGTACGAGTGGCCCGAGAAGGATGCTGTGGAGTTCTCAGCCTTCCTGCTTCCAATGTTAGACTTCAACACAGAAAAACGAGTGACCGCTGTACAGTGTCTTGATCATCCCTGGCTCAAGGATGCTGTGTAGCGATCAAAGCATTCAACACAACCTTTGTTTGATGAATTTCAAGTTGTCTGAGTATTCCAGCCGTCTTTGCGACTGAAGATGATAAATGGCTAGTTCAAGGATGTGTTACGTTATTTTGAAGCCCATTTGTGCAAAGATGGCATAGTTTTGGCTCAACTTCTGTTAAAACGACAACGTTTTTGCGGCGTCGACGCAACGAAAGAACTGCTCATCACCCACAAATCAAGGAAAGTTTATTATATATATATTTTTTTGACATTACATTTCACTAATGGATATTGCAGGGTTCACTGTTGACTATGAAGCCTAAGAGAGTGAATAACATGACTTATCTAAGTGACATTTCGTGTACAGTTGGATCAAAACAACAGTGTACTGCTTTGAAAAGAATAGCTTGAGTTAACAGACGTCTCTCTTCGCGCGCTTAATTCTTCTCCCGCTCGAGAGCTCGTAGCTCTACAGAGATCCGTGTATAGTGTCTCTGATTGGTTGTTGCTCGGTTTGAATTTTCGCGCGCAAGTAACAACCAATCAGAGACACCACGGATCTATTTACAGCTACGTCATCAGTATGGAATTTTTCGGTTCAACTCTCAGACGCCTCTTGAGCTTGGGAAGACCACAGGGCGACCATACAAGCGGTGTGAAGACTGTGTGACCGTTTGCGTTTGCCGTTACTGTAGAGTATAAGAGTACTCTACAGTAACTGCAAACGCAAAACCCTTCAAATCGCTGAAATTCGCCGTTTTGAGTCACAAGGACGACAAAGCACAACAACTGAAGTAAGATTCACGTTTATTTTGAACTTATTTGTAAATATTGCTCGCAATAATACGACCCTTGCGATATTCCCATACAATCCTTTATATTTCGAAACAACAAACGGTCACAGTCTTCACACCGCTTGTATGGGCACCCTGTGGAAAGACATAAGCGCAGAAAGAGAGACGTACTTTGGTACGAATCGGGTATCAGTAACGTCAAGGAGTAAATCTATGTAAAAACAAATCCAAAGTTTCAAGTACGTTGAAGCTCCCGTAAGCGGACACCCTCGTGAAGCAGAAAACGTGTCCGCGACTGAAGCTAGACTGCAAAACAGTCTCTCTTTTTCTCGAGATATTGTGCGCGACGCACGAATGCGCCGATAATCAACGCGCGACTCTCTCCAATCCCTCTCGTAATTTTCGCACTCGTTCCAGATCCTTTTCGGGCCAGGTTCTGCCCGACTCTTGCGCTAAAATACGGACTGTTTTGCAGTCTAAACTGGAGCTGGCCGCTTACGGGAATGTGTAAATACAGAGTTTGTATGAGCTAGAGCTCAAACGGGGTTTTGTCAAGGCGGCCGTAAGTAGAGCTGTCCGCTTACGAGAGTGTCCGCTCAGAGAACTTCGACTGTAAAGGGAAATCTCACTATTTGCCCGATATCAGCTTGAAAATTGTCCTAACTTCTTTTCAGTCATTTTTGTACAGTTCATCTAGGGAGAATTTAATGTTAAGTTAATACTTTGCTCCTGATCAGATTCTTCTTTCTCCTGACCTTCCTACTAAGAGTCGTTATGACCAGGTAATGAGAAATTAGACATTTATCACTTTCGGAGTCGTCGGGGAATACGTACCAGTTGATGACGAAATCCCGCCTCCGAGACGGGATTGAGCCCGCGGTTTTCACCCCCGAAGTTGCTAAGCAACATGACGTATCTTTATTTCGCTACGTTGGCGTGATTGCTTTCGGTGTACTCGTGAGTACTCGTGCTGTTTCTTGATTGGATAATAAGAATCGGAAGCTCTTCGAGTGCCTCAACGAAGATTTGCCAAAAACGGCACTTGTTCCCCCGATTGTACCATTTTGACCATTTTGACCATTTTTTTCAAGTTCGCCATTCGCAATCCGTCTTAATCTTCTCCATCCTCAACCATCCTTGTTCCTGTTTGGTTTCTTATTACCTCTTGGTGTTTTTCTACCTTTGTAAACTATTATTTTGAGGCTTTTCTTCAATTGAAGGTGATTTTGCACTTCGCAAAAATTATCGTGACATAGCTCCTTTAAACCACAAGTTAAACGAAAGCATGGTAGTCTGAAGTTGACGCTTTCACTTGACTCTGAAGATGACTTCCGCACAGGTTGCCGAAACGTCAGTCACCAACAACAGTCCTTTTCAGGACTACACTCACCCGGACGATCACACACACTTGAGTTAGCAGCGTTTACATACGAAATAATTTAAACTGCGTTATCAACTTTTAAACAAGTTTAAGTATAGTATTCACGACAAAAAGTTATTTTTTTGGAAAATGGAGAGAGCTGGCAATTCCAAGTATTGTGTTACTAACTTAACAGCATTGTAAATCTAAACAGTATTGTATATTCTGAAGTACAGTTCTAAAAAAATACTAATAAGTAATTATTTAATTATATCGCTTCAGTGGAACTTATTGTACTATTGCGATGGCTAAAGGTTTTGATTATTTTTATACAGCTTTTTTATTGGTTTTCCAAACTTCTCAGCCAATCAGAGTCAACATCCGCACGTGCGAACTTTTCAGCCAATCAGAGAGCCATTAACCGCACGTGCAATTTATCCGCACGTGATTCCTATTCCAGACTCGCGACTTGGTCGCACGCGTTTTCCCGCGCTTGGCACTGGTGACGTGTATTTGTTTCGTTTCTGATTGGTCAAGCATGAGAAAACCAACAAAGCTGTCAAACGTCAATCAAAACCTTGTCCAATCGCAACAGTACAGGGCGTTGCACTGCAAAAGAAAAAGTAAAGTTGTTTATAAAACTAATAACTCGTAACATAATACTTATTTGTCCTTAAGATGTATTTAATGTTCTAAAGAATTGTATTTGCCTCAAGTTAAATCTATCTGTATCGTTAATTCCAGGGGGGCAGGCAGCGCCCTTTGATCTTGCCGCTTTTCCGCTATACATGATCGCACAAGTAAAGAAATCTGTCAATCATTCGAGAAACGCACCTCTACGGGAGTTTGCTGTGGAATT
Source organism: Desmophyllum pertusum (assembly GCA_029204205.1). Lineage (NCBI taxonomy): Eukaryota > Metazoa > Cnidaria > Anthozoa > Scleractinia > Caryophylliidae > Desmophyllum > Desmophyllum pertusum. Next base: position 216,070 of record MU826417.1, read on the forward strand.
TTCATCCATGGTGTCCCACAATGACCAAAGTTCAGTTAAAACAGCGACCGAATCGTTCCCATAGATGTTTTTTAAACAAACCAGTACTTAGTCTCGCTCGGCCAAATTTCTTAAATGTGCAATCATATATACTAGGTCCCAGGCCTCGCTGCTAGCCCCCCCCCCCCCCCCCCCCGGTTAATTCCTTGTTATAAATACGCGAGAGTTTCATTGCCGTAAGACGTTTGCGCCATTTATCGTTGGCACACTTGTCTCGATAGCAGTACCTACAGATCCTGTAATCAGGGTCCTTAAGGGGCTTTGTAGGGCTCTTGGGTTTAGGCCTAAAAATACAGGGCTCCTCAATACAGAAATAATAAGGCTCCCATTGCGTCACGGCTCCAAGGAACGTGAATCTACATTTTTGTCCGGGTTCCATATAAACTTTAGGACTTGATACTCCTCCTCTCCCCCTACCCCCTGGGACCCTATGTAATAACGCTTGATCCAACAATAACATGATATAACAATGTGTAAACACTATCACCAGAGGCAAGGGATATTTGTGCCACATTGGCACGGATTTAACTCCTTGGACAAAGTCGAAGAGTGTAGGATATATAGTCGTGCTTATTCAAGGAAGTAAATATTTTGAATTCTTTTTTACGTTATATAAAAGTTTTGACTAATGAGCATTTCTAGATGTATCTTGAATTGATCTTTAAGTGACGACAATAAATATTGAGACTGCTATACACCTGTAGGCCTGTCACTGTAGGCGACGTTTGTATGGGGGAAAGTACTCTTGAAACAGAGGCCCTTTTAATTATAACAACAAAATAAACTTAACTTGCTAAAATAAGCTACCTCAACCAGAAAGGCAGGGGCGTTGCGAGGTTTTGGAATAGTTGTAGGCCTGACGAGGCCGCAGAGGCGGATCCAGGAATTTTGAAAGGGGCCGGGGAGGGCAATTTTTTTTTTTACGCCCACTTCAAGATGGCGGCAAGATGGCGGCGTTAAGACTTTTTCCACAAAAAGGGAACACAGTTCATGAATTGAGTTGATTCTAACCCACAATAACCTTATTCCCCAGCACAACACAATCGAGCCGCTAGCTGCCCGAAACACTAATTTTTAAGGCAATAACGTGCTCCCGTAACATACGTCAAAACTGACCAATAATAACCGGTTTACTACGAACGAATCATAAAATCGCTACTTAACATCAAAATTTAAACCATTTTTAACCCCAAACAGTAAAAACGTTGGCTAAATTCAAATTCTAAACTGTTGATAAACCCGAAACAATATTTAGTCGCTTAAAAAAATACAAAATGTAAATGGCCGCCATCTTGAAGTGGGCGTAAAAAAAAAAAATTGCCCGGGGAGGGGTTGTACGCCGTTATGACACGCACCGTAGGCGCGAGCTTCTACTGAGGGGGTCCGGGAGCATGCCCACGGGAAAATGATTTTATGTTACTCTCTAAAACGTCATTTCCTGCATTCCTAGACTCGAAAAGCCCGGCTGAAGAAACGACTTAAGGCCTTACATGTACGAGACTGCTGTCCATCGGGGAGAACGGCTCAGTAGATTTTGCGATAAATGCAGGACGATAATAGAGAGTAGGAAAGACGGGAAGGAGAGGAAAGCGATTAGCTCTTTGAATGACGACGACTCCTCTGATAACGAGTCTGGGATGGAACATCAGGAAAATGGTGTTGCCGGAAACTCATGATCGCCTGCAAATTCGTTTTGGCGCCGGTGGTAGAATGAGTGAACGGTCGTTAAAACATCACAGAGAGAAATGCTTTGGATGTAGTGGAATAGCAATAAAAGTGTGCGAAAATACAGTACAATTTCTCCCAGCTCTTGTTTTCATGAAGCGTAAAATGGCCATTTTATTTTCCGTGAATGAATGTCATCTGGACCCCGGCCCTTTACCACCCCTTGAGGTGCAACCGCCGTACGATTGTCGGCAGCACTTCATCCAGTTCATACATGCGGGCTCTTGAGTTTTCACTTACTTCCGCGAATTCCGTAATCTCATCCTGCATGACAGGGTGGTTGCGATTTTTTATAATCCTAAGATACGTTGATAAATTGCGGGTTTTTTTATTACCATTACGAACGTGGAAATAATTCAGGAAATTGTTTTTCTCTCATACATTTTAAAAATATAAGACTGGTGAGCTGAAAAATTTGTATTGTCAAGAAACCAACTCAAACTCAGACTTGTAGCCAAAATAATTTCAAAAGGCGGCTTTTTAAAATTATTTTTGTTAAATACAGGTGCTTTTAATTGTAAAAAATACCTCGTGGAAACAGGAGCTTTTACGCCGGTGCTTTTGGTGTAGTGACAGAAATAATAAATAATTCACCGCAATATTTTCCAACCTCATATAAAATAGCATTTTTGTTCAACCGCACCAAATTGATCAGTTGTTTTGTACGATAACAGGGAAGGTTAAACAAGATATAACCGCGAATTAATCTTGCATGTCCAATCACCGTCATCCTCAGTGACATTGGTAGCAAGAATGACTTTTAACCCGCGATCCTTAGCTTCTCTAACATAGTTACTATGGTTGGTCCATCCTCTTGAATGTGGAACTTGTTCCACGGGTTGGTTCTAATGTTAGCATTACCAAACGAGAATCCCACCTCCGACTCACTGTTCCAAACAGGGCAAAAGTGCTCAATCAACATCTTTTCTATGGTAGGAGGCTGGAATTCATTGTTCAAAATCATGAATCGGACAACAAAATCAGTCAGGTGCAAGTTTTTGGCTGCATCGATTTTGTTATAATGGTCGCGGAGGCGATCTCCAATGTTATTCTTAGACTGTCCCACATACACCGGATTGTATGTAGAGGGAGAGACCTGGCTTCCTTCATACAGCTTTGTTTCTCCAACATAATAGATGAAGTATACACCAGGAAGTTTAAGAAACTTGAGGATCTCCAGATCCAGGGGATAAAATGTATAACTCGTCCATCAATTCAAGGGCAAGACGCTGTAAATCACCAAATCGTACATCGAGCGTTTGTTCATCGATTGCATTCCTCAGTACATCAGGTACGCACGAGAAATTTAAACACCATGTTATGAACTGATAAGGATCTATATATCGATAAGAAACAAGCTTTATTTTCTCCGTACAAAGAATATTGAACACATACTTGTTGCATGAACGTGCAAGGCTCTGTGCAAGGCTCTGTGCAAGGCTCTGTAGCAATTCTGTAGGCCGATGCGCATATGCATACTGTAGTTCGTCGCACAGTTCATAACACATCCGTATCAGGCGATGTACTTTCCAATCGGAGGATTTCCCAAGTTCAGATAAAAAAGGCAGAATCTGAATTATAGCTTGAGTATAATCAGCTCGACGTTTTATAGCCGTCAGGTTAGGAGGATCCGATAGAATATGTATATACGCGCGAAGAAAGTGATAAAATTGGCTTTTACGCCAAAAGTCTTTCAGGTTCTCTGGTAACTTCTCAATTTCCTCCATTAGGTTACTGTCTTTGCCCACATGAGCGCTCTTAAATTTTGTTGCCATGCGATATTGCGTATCTGCTTGCCAAAATTGTCACCTTGCCCATATATAACTCGCGAAGCCGTGTTACGAGGGAATTTATCGTATTTCGTTCACCCTTTTTCATTATTATTCATGCATGTCTATAACAAAAGGCTCGAAACAGGTGGAGCGCGAGCAGCTGAGGTTTCTACAGCTGTTTCGAGAAAGGTTGTCGGTAAAAAGCGCACGCGACAATCCCGAAAGGTAATCTGGGATATAATCAATGAATAAAATAAGTCAAATAAATACATCAAACCTGCGATGACTACTGTTGCTGCTTTCTTTTAGCACTCGCAAACATACGTCCATGGCGTCTCTTGCCATTTTCTCAGATTTCCCTAAAATGCTGAAGTTAAGGTACCCGCCCAGGCAAATTTAGGGGTTTTTTCCTTTAAAATATTTCTTACCAAATGTCTCAAACTATTCAAGATACTTTACAGAATGAATCATCAATATATATAACACTTGAAAATTCACCTGTTTTTTGTGCAGCAGACCCCCTATGGGGGTACTTGGATTAAATATTAACCTACGTCTGAGACAAAGATTTGCGTTTTTTGTTAGAACTGACCCAAGAAACCAAAATATGAAACAGAAATGCTGAAATATAAATAAAAGGAATAAATCTGTGGTTGGGTTTCAGTGAAATGTTCAAAAATCTGAAGTTATTACAGCAAGCCTGAAAGTGAACTTTGCACACCAAGAAAATGGTATATATTTACTTTCCCCGGCCACTTAACCACAGATTTGTTCGATAGATACTTGTGAAACATCCTGCCAAGTTTTGAAGAAAAAATCCCTTTGGTTGTTTCAAAAAACGAAATTTTGTAGTTGTAAATCCTTCATGTAAGCACTACCACTTGAATTGAAGGTTCCAATATTAAGAAATCCAAGCAAATTTGGCAAAAGGATCGAAGCCATTGTCTTGTGCTGCCATTTTGAATCAATTTCCGCTGTTCAACTGCTCTGTGGACGCGATTTTGACCCGTTTTACCCCAACCCATCCCTACTGAGTCTTGTTTTGTTTACCCGTTGCTAGGTGGATCAGCTTTCTTCCATTAACAGCATGTGCTAAATTTGGTAGCATGTCGGGGTTAAAAATCCACATGCATGTTTCAGAAATGAATTTTTTTGCTCTAACATCTTCTAGTTCTTCATTATTTAGAAGGTTTGATGTTCAGAAGAGCCTGGTAAACGTTGATTTTTTCTAAGAAGAGTATCTCTGCAGGAGCTCCTGTGGCGTGGCGTTTGACCTCAGTTAAATTTGATCCCTTTGAACATGATGTCTGTTATTACTTTAGTCAGTGTTTAGTTGGTTTTCACGCTTTATTACAGCTACCCAGTGGCACATAAAAGCTTGCTTTCACTCAGTTCTATTTTGCGAAAGGTTTAGCCTACCTAATTTGACCGGCTTGTGGACAAATGGATAAGTTTGCTGCTGCTGTGAAAGATGTTGTTGGTATGTTCTCTTGCGATTTTTGTCATGCTGCGCCGTGCTGTCAATTATTGCAAGATGCAAAGTTAGTCCTTTCTTTTTTGGTCGCTCCTAAACCAAACTTTTATCGTAGAATGTATCTATGGACTGTTTTCTTCCATGTGTTTCTCTTAATTGCTTTAGTTTTACCGGGACTGCTAAGGTTCCATGATCGTCAGGCAATGTACCTTGCCACCTACGGGCACTTTTCTTAGTAACGGAAGTGAAACACACAGCTCAATTTCCGGTAAATATTACAACTTCGGAAACAATTTTCTTCAACTTGGTGCAAGAATATCCTAAAAATAAATGCATTTTGAGAAATTAGGTGTAATTTACTTCATGTATACAAATTTTGAGCGCTTTTAAAAATTCAAAGTTTTTGCCTGGGCGGGTACCTTAAGGAACCGTGAACTTAAAACTACCCACAATACCTTTCGGGATTGTCGCGTGCGCTTTTTCCGACAACCTTTCTCGAAACAGCTGTATCTATTTAGGCCCCGTCAAACAACATTTGTCACAACATTCTCACAACATTTCTTGTGAGCCGATGTTGTGACCGTTTGACCACCCCTCACAACAATGTTGCGTGAGATGTTGTGAAGAGTTTGAATTCATTTAAACTTTGTCTCAACATCGTCACAACATTTCTTTTGTTCTTGAAATGTTGTGAGGTTGTTGTGGCCGTTTGACCGGCATGGTCACAACATGTCACAACAAATGCTGTGAGAATGTTGTGACAAATGTTGTGACCGTTTGACCGGGCCTTAGTACAAAACAAAATTCGCGTGCCGTGCACTTGACTGGGTTCCTTCTTTTTTCCCTCAAATTTGTCATAAAGATAATTTTACTGCTTGCTTTATCTAAATTTAATCCTCGTATTTTAATTTATTCATGATTAACTGGTACCAGAACTTCGTGTCGTCCCATTTATGTGGGTTGGCCAATAAATGATTTATTATATGACTAGAAGGCGCGGGAAAATAGTCTTCTTGCGGGAACAGAGCGGGCAATCCTGAGCGGTCAAGATGGCTCCATCTTGACCGCGCGGGTAGCCAATCACAGCACAGGATTTGCTTCATCTTGCCCGCTCATAGAGCCAGCCATATAATAAGGTCTGTTATTATACATTCAACTCACAATCTCTTTTCTGATTGGCCGAAAGCGTGCAGTGGATTGTTAATTAATATCTCGTGATTAAACAAATTGAACTCCGCGCAGCGGCAAATTACAGCCGCGCGGTCGTCTGATTTTGTTAGGCCCCGTCCACACTAATTCGTTTTTCGTTTGAAAACGCATACTTTTCGATGCGTTTTCGCCTATCGTCCACACTACAACGATCGAAAACGCTGATCGTTTTCATCGAAAAAACGGATACATTTGAAAACGCGGTCCAGAGTCGAGACATTTGAAAACGGATCCCTATCGTATTCATGTGGAGGGCGGAAAACGGAGACTTTTGAAAAACGCTGACGTCATTCACGCAAACATCGCGGGAGCGCGCCTATTTGTCGTATGCGCAAATGACTGTTATAGCGTTTTCGAGCGTATTCTAATGAGCGTTTTAGTGTGGACGGGAAAAAACGCTGAGAAAACGATAACAATAGTGTGGACGCAGCTTCCGTAGCGGGCGTGTTAGAATACTTAAAGTTGTTTTTGAGCTATGCCAATTGAGTTGTACAATAATAAAATTGCAGTTGCAGACTTTGTCGTTTGTGGACGCCTTTCCTATTCCTATTTCCTATTTTTAATACAGATCTATTACATTCATATAGTTGTGCTAGGCTTAACTATAAAACTCCCGAAAAAAGTTCTAAAAATCTCTAAAATGTTCCTAAAAATCTCAAACTTTTTCCGAAAAATCTCAAAAATGTCCGAAAATATCAAAAATGTTCCGAAAAATATCAAAATGTTTCCGTAAAATATCAAAACATTTTCCGAAGAATATCAAAAATGTTTCCTAACTACAACAGAATTCTGGGATACATAATTGAATGGTGAAACAGGGCCGCCATGAACACTGAAGCCTCTTGCCTCTTTATATAGCTTTATAAGCGCCTATTAAAGCATTGTTATTATTATTATTATTATTATTATTATTACAAGTGGAACCGGAATAAAAGCAATATATAATTTAATTGTCATAATGGAAAAGTGGTAAATATGATACCATTAAGTACTGCGGCCCTTAAGTTTAGTTTTAGTGGGGTTTAGAAATTGCCGTGAAAATCATGCAAATTTGTCTGCGTAGGAGGTTACAAACGTAGGTAGGAGTCAAACCTCTGACTGTAAAGTTGACAATACACTTCCGTCAATCATGCGTAACGATTCGACGAGACATCTATTGCCAAGTGAATTTTGGTTTCGAAGGTTGCGTAGCATTGAAATGAGTGGTAATTTGCCACACAAAAAATATAAAACATTACAATAATAATAAAAAAAGGGGGCCTATGAAGAAATCATAATTATATTAGGTCCCCTTGTTACATTACTTGTTAAGACAAATGTTGGAAACATGGAATGATTCACGGACGTTAAATAGGTCTAATTTATTCTGGAAGTCACTTAATGTAAACTGCATCATTGATGGCTTACAGTACATATTGAACTGTAGGTAGTGCCTGGTCAGAAGCTTACTGGCTTCCTGAGGGCTATGAATGTAATATCCTGCAAAAAAAAACAAAGAGTAAATAAATTATTAATTAATGTTCTTGCAAGTTGGTTGTGTCCATACAACTATTAATATAATGACTTAATTTACAATGGTCACGTCTAGTTAAGTGTAACCAATCCATAATTATGAAAACTATTGGCAGTACAGTAAGGAACTCCCCGCTAACTCAAACTAATTATTCCTTTCCTTGGCTCAAATTTACCCCGACAACTCAAACTCTATTTTTACGTTGATCAGTAAACCACAGAGTGTCAGAACATAGCTTGTTGATAACAACGTGATAATGTATGGAAACATAATTCAAGCCCATGAAAGACCGATAAACATCTGGTCGATCACTGTTGACATAGCAGGGTAATTCGTTTCCGGAGTAAACTGAGAGCCTGATCTGTTAGTCACGAAATTATTCTGAACCACTTAACTTCACCATCGAAAGACAACATCATTAACTTATAAAACAAACTAATTGTACCAGAAATGACTTGTGAATGAATAATAAAACCCCAATACCTTATTAATTATTAACAGGATACTTGAAATTTAATACCAACCCCACTAACTCAAACTATTTTTTGTTTCCCTTGGGAGTTTGAGTTAGTGGGGTTCCCTGGATGGGATGCTAGTCCATCGCAGGTTACCCCTGTTGCCGGTACCAATTTATACTCCTGGGTAGAGTAAGGCACTGTGAGAGTAAAGTATCTTGCCCAAGAATACAATACAGTCACACCGGCCAGGGCTCGAACCCGGACCACTCAGTCCGGAGTCCAGCACACTAACCATTAGGCCACCGCGTCTCCCAGTGCATTTATACATAAAAGTGGTATTTTAATGCATTTGCTATTGTCCTCCACAATTTGTTTTTGACAGAATTTGCTAAGTTTGGCTGATAAACTTGGCACATGCAAAAATGGGTAACATCTTAGCTGGATGAAAACATATAGCTCTGTGCAAGAATTAGTACAGCGATTTCATCATAAAGTTGCATACAAATGATCTACATGTACATATACATGTAGCAACTAAAATAATATCCAAGACAGTGCCACAGCATGGATAAAAATAGTTTTCAAGTGAGAGCAAACCCAGCAACAAAACCCAGCTTAAAACTGTCCAGCAACAAAATACACAGAGTCAAACATAATTTTTATCCCAATGTCAAGCAAAATACAGTAATTTTGAAGCTACAACTACATGTAGCATGGCATTTAACAACGCTGAATGGTCCAGACAAAAACAAACAGCAAAACAACTCTGAACCCATGCAGTGACAAAAATAATTTTGAACCCAATTTTAACTCTGGACATTCCAGCAACAAAAACAATTTTTAACCCAGTGACAAATCGATTTATTTTAGAACAGTCAAGCGAGAAAAATAATTTTGAACCCAGCGTGGGCGACACAATTCTCTGTAACTCTGTACAATCGAGCAACTAATATAATTTTCATGAAAGCATCACTGAAAGCAGACAAAAATAGCGACCATGCTATTGCATGCAGTTAGTTTCCTCAGTAAAACTAAAGTTAATCATTTCCCACAGTATCTGTCAAAAACCAAAACCAAACATCGTGGCCAGGGCGAAGCAATATATATTTTCGCGAATGAACTTACCTTATATAGAACTGCTGATCATTCCCTCAACTTATGTCTCGATAAAGAAGTCCAGTCCTTAAAAATGCTTAAACGGTAACGACAGACCGATGTTTTCACGTACTCGACAAGCCCAAAACGTGTACGTGAGTTCCAGCGCCATGAATGGTAAGCTTACATCTCGCCAAAAGCCCTGGTCTGCCTCCAGATTTGTACGCCAAGGTTTTCCACCGAATGAAACACTTACTGAATACTGGTAGCTCAGTCTGTTTCCCTCAACAGCTGATGACTCGACTTGAGCAACCAACATCAAAAGCAGTTTTGTTGGCTGTCCAAAAGCACTACATGCAAACCTCGAGCAAAACGGAGCAAAACAAATCAATCTGGGTAACCGCTGGTCAGCGCTGAGTACGTCATGTAAGATAGCAATAGTGTCTCGTTCCACACCTCGACCCAGGCTTTCGAACCCAGTCCCTGTCGGTTATTAAGGCAAAAGCAAATCCATTCTATGAATATAGCGGAGATTTTAGAAAAAAACTGTCACATCATATAGGAAGAGGATAAGCTCAAACCTCTCATCGAAGTTTGCTTTTAGTTTTTACCTTAAAAACCAATGAACAGTAGAGCAAGCCAACATGGTATAATGCATAATCTGCTTATCATTAAAAGAAAAAAATAATAATCGCCCTTTTAAAACAAACCTTACTGAATTATTTACCATTTTTTTCAAAAAAATTGCTGTTTTGTTGAGCATAATGTACTTTTAAAGCAATGTAAATATTCAAAGCAATCTGGTCACGTGACTGATGACGTCACACTTACAAAGTTGCCAAAAACGTGTTCTTCGCATAAACATCTATCAACATGTAGATTTTGGTTGCTATGCACCTTACGCTTTATGAGATATCGCAGAACCAAATTTTCACAAATTTTTTTCTCTCGTGTATAACCCCCTTAAATTTAAAATGCCAGATGTCAACTGGCCATTTCAAAATGCCCCACATCAATGTCTTGCTGACTACTTTGATTGCTTTTCAATTGATAGCGACCTGTTCTCACAGTAAACAAAAACGCATTTTCGGGCGTGGTCACGTGACTAATGACGTCATCACACCAAGTTTGATATGAGAGTTATTTTATGATAAGTGTCATTCCCTTATGGAGTTTCATCCCTCTGGGCCTCAAATTGACAAAGTTATTTGGCATTGAAAAAATCCAGTTGCAAAGGATTCTGGGAAGGTTCTTATCATTATTATATATTGCTTTTATAATTATAATTATTATTATTATCCTTATCTCTAAATATTCTTTTTACGCATTTTACATATTTTTTTGGCTCTCAAAATTCTAAGAGTCTTTGAACTTGCTAAATTCGCCTAAAATGATCTCCAGACTGTCTAAAAATCTTTTCAACGGCTAAAAATCTCAAAAAAAATCGGATTTTTGTAGCTAAGCCTACCCCGTCCACACTAATGCATTTTGGAAACGCTGCGTTTTTACCGAAAACGCATCAAAAACGCCGCGTCCACACTCGTTTTCACAGCGTTTTCCCCGTCCACTCTAAAACGCTCGAAAACGCTACACTGTTATCTGCGCATGCGACAAATTGACGCGCCCGCTAGACGGAACAACCAAACAAAAACAAGGAGCGCGCTAGTCAGTACGGGAACAGGGATCGCGCTAGTCAGTAACGTAACAAACGCAATTACAATGGCGAGCCGTAGGGGAGCCATTGTAAATCCCATGCAGATCCTCTGAGTTTTAGGGCAATATTCGCGTCGGAGTCTCGTCTTCCCACAAGCAAGAAGGTTCCAACAGTGGTTCCCGTTTACGAGTTTGGGAAACGTGCACGTGCACAAATGAAAAGTCGGTTTCCACGTTCTTTTCCCGGTAATTTTAGACTGCTTGCAGCCTGTTTTTCTCTCGAAATACACAATCGAAGAGCGCGCGCGAGAAATTGGGACGGGAAGGCTTGGGGCGAGACTTGGGAGCGCGCGAGAAGAAAAACGTATTTTCTCGTCTCGCCCCAACCCCTTCACTCTCTTTCTCGACTCGCCCCAACCCCTTCTCGTTCGACGGCCATTTTTTACGAACGCCCTCCCGAAGGATCCTAAGAGAAAAGAGGGGCTGCAAGCAGTCTACGGTAATTTAATTCAGTGCAATATCCTGTGGTGAGATACTATAAAACAATTATTCCTCTCAATAATCTCGATCGTCGTACATTAACTCGGCGCTGCGCGCCTCGTTGGCTATTGAGTTAATGTACGACTCGATTTCCTGGAATAATTGTTAATTGTACCATGATCAATCGATATGTCAGCTCAAGACGATCTTATTTTATAAGGAAGTGATGCAGAAGAGGATAGAGTTTTTCTTTCCCGCATTTCAGTTCAGCATGATAATAAAAGGCGGGAGACAACAGCAATATTTTTGATGACTCAGCCTTTATTCAGATCCCACAAATTACATTGCATTCAACTTTATAATATTTCGTTTAGTTTACAAGCAAGGCGCCCTGACTTAAAAATACCCACATTTACTAAATTATTTCAGCATTTTCCCAATTGATCATTTTGCTACTAAGTTAAGGCTGGTCATTCCGTCATCATCATTGCCGCCATCACTAACTGGAAAAGAAAAGAAAAATCACCCAGGATTACACATTGCTCAGTTCATGTGAGGTTATAATTATCTCATATCCCAGGCAACAAGCACGCTTGGCGTTTGAAAATTATATATCAACTGAATGATGTCCACTTTCGATCTAAACGAAATAAACGTTTGATCACATGATTTGTATGAAAAAAGTGACTGCAAAACTAAGTGGCGTGGTGTTCATTTAGCAAGTTAATTGAAAGGAAAAAGCGAGGATTAGACAAAATTCGTATTCTTACGCCTGGGGTGGGGGGCAGAAAGTGACCCCCTATGTACCGTGTGGCATGAAATTTTCGCGGGAACTAATTTTCGCGGTTTTCCAACGATCTGCGAAAAATTAGATCCCAGTAAAAATAAACTCCTGCTTAAAAAAATTCCGCGAAAATTTACTCTATTTATTTAGAGTGCTGGATTTCAATTAAATTGACTTGAAACAGTATTATAAGTACCGTAGGTAGAATAACGGACAGGAAACTGCCCGAGATCCGCAAAAGTTTGCTTCCAGCGGTGAAGTCTGAAATCCAAATTCGCGAAAATTTGTTCCCGCGAAACGCAAAAAGTCGGCAATCCGCGAAATTAAAACTCTCGCGAAAATTTCATGTCACACGGTATTTATACGGTGTGAGTAAAGTACCCAAAAATGTTTATTTTAGTGGACAGTCACGTGTCAATTATGACGTCATGCACGCCAAAATGACTTTATACGTTTAAAAATCTCCAAATTTGATTTAAAAAATCTAGAAAAATATAAGAATGCAGAAACTGCGCTTATTTGTATTTTTATGAGAGTGAAACTGACAGGAGACACGGGGTTAGTTAGCTATCATTTATTATTTTGTCATCACTGTGAACTTAGTAGTACGTGTCTGTATAATCGCATATATCTCCACGCGCGGTGAGGGTAAAAGGCGGAATGATTTTGCGGAATGGCATGTGGCATGACTTGCGGAATGGCATAATTATGCGGAATAAATTACTTAAAGAAATATATTTACTGCAAATAACCGCTTTACGTAATGCTGCGGGCTCAAACATACGATCTTGTCACGTTTCAAGATGTCGGATGTTCGGTGACAAGAAGCGTTACAAGCGTATAGGTTAAACTTAACCCATTTACAACGCCACTTTTGTGTTCGTCGTAGCCATATTTTTCGGTCAACACAAAGAAAAATTATCCTTCAAGTGATATTCTGTATTCTGGAGGTAAATTATTTTAGTTATCAGGTTGTATTTTTAGGAAGAAATCCATCACTTTTTTATTTTTTTATTGCTGCAAAGTTTACACAGAAAATGGCGTTTATATATGAAACTGCGTGGTGGAATTTGCCGAAAATGTCGGCAAGTTGCTCTTCGAATGTGCATGAATCCACTAGATAGAAGGTGCCTCTAAGCGCGACTTATCTTCTTGGCGAATTTAGTGCTCGAAGTTGGGTTGTTTTTTTTGTCACGCGTGAGCACAGTCACACAGTCTATCATCAAATCCAATTTTAATTTATTGATATCTTCTGAGAGCTGCCGTTTTCCAAGAAATCATAGCACCCATATAACTGGCAAAATATAACCCATTGATCTGTTCATCTGGATCTGTCATGGATTTATGCTTATCACTCAAATCATTTTATAATTCGTGACTTTCATTTCTTGCACAGAATCGACACAGAACACTTCTTCCTCGTGAAAATACAACCTGATAACTAAAATAATTTACCTCCACAATACAGCATATCACTTAAGGGAGAATTTTTCTTTGTTTTGACGAAAAATATGGCTACACGAACACAAAAGTGGCGAACCTATACGCTTTCGAACGCTTCTTGTCACCAAACAGCCGCCATCTTGAACAATATCGTATGGTTTGAGCCCGCAGCATTACGTAAAGCGGTTATTTGTAGTTAATGTATTTCTTTAAGTCATTTATTCCGCATAATTATGCCATTCCGCAAGTCATGCCACATGCCATTCCGCAAACTCATTCCGCCTTTTACCCTCACCGATCTCCACGGCCGTCCTTCTGACGCGGGCCGGATTACAATCATGATAGAGCGGGTTTCAATTGAGTGTCGAAAGTAATCGCTCTTTGATTGGTTTAAAAAACTCGCGCCACCTTCTCAACCAATCAGATGCAAAACCAAAACCAATCGCACGCGTTTTCCCGCGCTTGGCGTCGGTGACGTGTTTTTGCTTCGAGCTCTCATTGGTTCATCTGCTGTTTACGTTTGTTGTGATTGGCCATTGTGATTAGTTTGGTTTTGGTTTTACGACATTCAATTGAGAACCGCTCTAACACTAGTCTTAGTTGGGTATTTACTAAATTTGTACTCACACGCCGCCAGCAACACCCCAGATCGGGATTAATACCACAAGAGTATTGGGACAGTTAACACCGGCTGGACATCGAACCGTTTACTAGATATAAACAATCCCTCGACGGCCTGCTCTCACATTGAGCTAAAAATAACAGGAAAACGATTGTTCGCTTGTTAGCCAACAATTTATAAATATATAAATTGAAAATGAAAACGAAAAATAAAATAATAAGTGAAAAAGTTATACCCCGTTATTCAAAACCTGAGATATATTTGATTTTAGTGATTAAAAATAAAACCGTTCTCTGGCTAAAAGGTTTTTACAATAATTACAACAAAGAGCCTGCTTTCTGTCTTCTAAAAGAAACGTGAAATAGAAAATATAAGAAGCTGTAGTACGCACAAATTATGAACATGTAATTTGACATTCCGCAGTTGTTTTGTTTTTAAATCAATATGTCCTACCGTGCATCTATATTTTTGCAATTGATTTTAGTTGTCATGTCCACAACTCGTACGGTCGTCCTAATTAATTTCAATGTACAGGAACACTCACTCTGACGCTTGGCCGCATCAACATGCATGGGCCGGGGTTCCCTGGGCGTGGCACCTTGCACGGTAATGGTCCCAACATAATCATCAACAGGCACAAATAAAACTTGGCATCCATAACTTGGAACTGCAACAGAAAAAAAAAACAGTCGGCATGCTTATGTTACCTTTACACTGAAACTCACTTTAGCTGTTTTTAGTTGAACGTATCATATATTGCTGTACGCTGATCGAGCCACCAATTTTCAGTCAGCCATGCGGTGAATGAATGAAACCCCCTACTAGCTATACCGTCCGACAAGCTACAACAGCGTGTATACCCTTAGCTCACGCAAAGATAACGATCATTTTGCAGCCTAAAGCACGTGTTTTAAAATAAGCAAGCTCAAAAGACGTTTACAGCTTCAAAAATGGAAACATCTTAAATACGATGAATCGTATTTTGGGGCTCTGTCAGCTTGTAGACAATAAGTATAAGTCTTCAAAATTTTACAGATGCTAGCAAAGTAGATAGTTGTAAACATTCACTTTCGTCAATTTAGAACTTGAATCTTTTGTCCTAAAAGGAAAACTGGCTTTCTCCAAGCTAAGAAACAACAAATCGATTTAGCCTTAATTGTGACGAGGCACTTAAACAAAGCGTCTAAATTGCAATAAAACTATTGTTTTGTGTATTGCTTTATATTCCTACCTTTTTCTTGGAACTTGTGATGGATCAAGTTACGACGGCAAAATACTTCTTCAAGTACTGACTAGAATGGCGAGAGTTGCTCTGATTTATACCCTATAAGCCTCGTAAAATTTATTCTTTCTTTGCGTGAGGTGGTAGTCTATTGCAATATGCATGATAAAACATTCTTACCTGTTGATGTAGTTACACTGACTACCAAAACCATTACTTACGGGAGTGCTCAATTATATTTTCTAATCTCCCCCTAGCTATTAATACATTAACAAATTACATCACGATTTTAAATAAAATCGCCTTCTATTTTACCGAATTTATGTTTTTTTTTTTATCTCTGGCTAGGTTTATAAATTTTAGGAGAAATGCATACCTTGTAAGAGTGAACTAAAAATGGCGAGAGATGTTTTGTAAGAATGGCTGGAACCCTTTGTTTAGGGAGGGTGAATTTTGTTGTTTCGAAGTTTGCGCCAAATTTCTGTTATATTTGTTTCTCGCATTCCTCCGATGTAACTAGAAATAAATATCGTGAGAGGTTTTGTGGAATCAGGGACTGGAGGGGGGGGGGGGGGGGGGTTATTACAAAATCTGACTTCCAAAGAGGGGGCTTATTAGATAGGGGGGGGGGGGGGGCTAAATATAGCTTTTACGGTAATCATTAACTTAGTCGACAGTCCAGTCCAGACTCCAGTCCAGAGTCCAATCCGGGAATTACCTACCCCATGGCCTAGGCCATGTGGCCTACCCCACGTTTTGTCCCTACCCATCGCGAGCTCATTTGCAACGTGTCGGCGATCAGTAAACATCTCAGCTCTCCGCGGTCCGATGCATTTCTTGAAGAAATCTGCCCGCTGTTTCATCCCATATATTTATCTACTTTCTTCTCGACTACAACTGCTTCATTTGTGCTCAAGGAACTATGGTTGGCCATCCGTTTCAAAATTATGACATGATATACGTGGGTATTTTTGTCGCGTATACTCATTAAAACCCATTATGTATGGGCTTTTATCCCATATATACGGCCATTTACATCGCGTATATACGCGTACTAAAATACGCGTATATATGCGTACAAAAATACGCGTATATATGCGTAATTAATGCCCGTATATACGCGTCCAAAAAGACCCATATATACGCGTGCTAAAATACGCGTATACGCGGGGTTCAGATTTCGTCTGTGTATGACGGCACGAAAAGTGCCTTCATTTGGAAAGGCTTCATGTATGATGAATCGAAAAGTGACTTATTTAAAGGTGATGTAAACATGGCGGCGTTGACATCTTTTGTTGGCCTTTTTTTTCTTCAATATTTGTAATTGCTCTCCTACAACAGAACTTTTGGAGACTGTTGCTCGTCTTTTAACTGACTGTTCCAGATTTTATCCTAACGCTGATCGCAACATGGCAGATAAATTGATCGTCCGCCTTGAGGTTGCAATGGACTCTGTTCGTCGTTTGCTTGATTCGTTGGACAGAGGTGATCAAGCGAATACCACATCTTGAATCCCTGGTGAGACAGCTTCAAATCTTATCAAATAGATGGGAAATGTTTGCAATAAGCGCAGTTTCATGCACCTCAGTACACCCCATAAGAGCTCTGCCAGATGTTTCAGCTGCTCCTACTCGAGGAGCGGGTCGTCCGGCCTACGAAATTTCAATACCTCAATTGGAGTTTCTAAGAAACAGAATGAGATTTAATTGGTCCCAAATAACAAGAATGTTATTAGTTTCCAGAACTACTCTTTGGCTTAGAGTTAGGAACATGAGTCATTTTCCATTCAAAATTCAAAATCATTATACAACCATCTCAGATTCTGATTTAGACGAATTAATTTGACATATAAGACGTGGGTTTCTTAATTCTGGTGTCAGCATGATGCTGTATCTATGTTCAGCGTCAACGTGTAAGGTCTAGTTTGGTTCGAAATGACCCAGCAGGGAGTTATATGAGGTGGCTTAATACTAAATTCACAAGGCGTGTTTACAGCGTCAGGGGACCTAATTCTCTCTGGCACATTGATGGACTGCACTGCTTGGAGGTTTGTAATACATGGAGGTATCGATGGGTTTTCCAGACTTATAGTGTATAAATTGTGCAACAAACAATTATGCCTTGACAGTGCTTGCCCTCTTCTTAGGCCCAGTTCAGACGCCGCACTTCACATGAGCCAAATCGAATTCGATGAATTAAGTTCATGTGAGGTATGGTGTCTGAATCAATTCGGAACGGCTGCATGAATTCGGATCGGCTCAGCCGTTCTTCCCGCCTGGCTCAGCCGGGAATAACGGCTGTGGTCCAGCTTTGATTCAGAGGCCGAACTTCACATGGGCCGAAACAAATGCATGAATTATTATAATGTATTTTTCAATATAACAGCAATTGTCCTAAGTTTCCGTAAGTATTTTCACCCACAAAGGGGAACCCAGGCCCCTCCCCTAGATCCGCCACTGGTTCCCACTGAAAGGCTTGATGTTCTGTTAGCTGTGACTGAACTGCAAATTCAAATTCAATCCGTTGCAATATGATAGTCTATTATTCTCTATAAGGTTTCAAAAGTCCCTAACAAGCTGTTAGATCTTTTACGCCTGATCACAGGTGCGTGTAGAGAAAATGCAGGTTACTTTTACTTTTATGGTCTTGTATAAAGGTGTGTGTGTACTGTGAGGGGGGGGGGGGGGGTCATTCATAATTTGTGACTGATCAGAAGTGGGGGGGGGGGGGCAATAACTAAATTCACTTTTTTAGGAGGGGGTATTACCTAATATTTTCCTACATGAAGCCCATTTTCACCCCCCCCCCCCCCACCTGATAATTATTGCACAGTCCCTTAGGCATAGGCATAGGGGGTTGAATAGGTGAAGCATAATTGCTGGGCTGTCTGTACACAATCAACAAATTGAGCGACGAATCAACGGGTATCATCGATCTGTTCCGTTTACATCACATATTTCTTCCAAGAATTAACCATCAGTTGAACCTACGCACAGAGGGTCATTGGACTCCTCAACACATTTGGGTCAATGGTAAGATAATGCTGGGAATACTGCAGTCAGGGACATAATATTAATATTTGATGACAACAGCCCAACCAGATGAGTTGTATACTGACCACTCAAACATCGGATGGTCCGCCTGTGCTGTTATACTCTACAGTAACGGCAAACGCAAAACCCTTCAAATTCTCCGTTTTGAGCCACAAGGATGACAAAACACAACAACCGAGGTAATATATTACGTTTATTTTAAACCTATTTGTAAATTAGCAGCTGAAACACCTGGCAAAGCCCTAATGGGGCGTACTGCGCTTATTGTAAACATTTCCCATCTATTTAAAAAGATTTGAAGCTGTCTCACCAGGGATTTAAGATGTGGTATTCCCTCATCATTTGCTTGATCACCACTGTCCAACGAATCAACCTCAAGGCGGACGATCAAATTCTCCGCAATGTTGTGATCAGCGTAAGGATAAAATCTTGAACAGTCAGTTAAGAGACGAGTAACAGCCTCCAAAAGTGTTGTAAGAGAGCAGTTACAAATATTCAAGAGAGGAAAGGCCACAACACGAGATCTTATAAACATCGCCGCCATGTTTACATCACTTTGAATTATTAGGCACTTTTCATTGCCATCATACATGAAGCCTTTCCAAATGAAGGCACTTTTCGTGCCGTCATACACAGACGAAATCTGAACCCCGCGTATACGCGTATTTTAGCACGCGTATATATGGGTCTTTTTGGACGCGTATATACGGGCATTAATTACGCATATATACGCGTATTTTTGTACGCATATATACGCGTATTTTAGTACGCGTATATACGCGATGTAAATGGCCGTATATATGGGATAAAAGCGCATACATAATGGGTTTTAATGAGTATACGCGACAAAAATACCCACGTATATCATGTCATAATTTTGAAACGGATGGCCAACCATAAGGAACGGACTTTAGCGATGAATATTCGAGCGGATAAGTTCTTTTCGGCGATGTCGTAATTCGTTCATCGTTCAATGTTCGAATTTTGTAGCTTTTTGTCGAAACAAAGTTTTAACTCGCCCGATTTTGTCCTATAGTTTTCTCCTTCTAGTTGTGTAAACGTGTACATGGAAATAAATTGAGTTAAATCTCGAGAATTGAACGATGTTTTGCTGAATGTAAATTTGGATCGATGTCTGTCATAACCTGCGATCAGGGCCTGATACAATTACTTGCCGGATCTCATGTACAACATTCAGATTCTGAATGTTTTCCTGATTGGTCGAAAAAACAATACTTCCGTCAATCATGCGTACCTAATATGGCTTTTGTCAATCCGGCGTGCACGCTCGATTAAAGTACAAGAAAGGCCTTCTACTTTCCCACTCCGCTACCGCCTTTTGCGAAGGGAAGGACTCTTCTGAATCATTACTAAGCCAATATAAAGATTTTACTTTTAAAACGGCTGAAGCTTTCCGCTTAAAAAATGGTTATTTGATTCAAATTTCTAAACGGAATCATGGAATCATTCGACCATAACGACTGACTAGACATGTCTAGGACGTTATTATGCAAATTTGTGTCGTGTAACGCAATCGTAGTCAGTGCTGTTTTCGGAATGAAATTGATGGCAAAAACACAGTCGAAGGCTCTATTCTACTTCAAAATGCTCCTCATAATACAACATATCTTGCCCGTTAGAAATGCACTTGAAGCAAAGAAGGTCAGAAGACCGAATTCAAGAGAACGGCAAGTGTACAAATGTCACGAACTGTATTAAACGTAGATTTTGAAAATTGACAGCTTGACAGATCATTGACAAGTGGGTGGAAAGCGAATCGGCAAATAATTGTATCAGGCGTTCCTTTTCCTCTCTCTCTCTCTCTCTCTCTCCCTCTCTCTCTCTCCGCGCTCTCGTTCTCCGCGAAAAGAAAGAAAAGGAAAAGAACGCCTGATCGCAGGTTATGTCTGTCACTAAGGTATAAGCTTACAATGAAAATATAGCTTTTCACCTAAATAATAGTTGTACTACTTCACTCGGTGTGGATTTGGAATTATGGCACTGCAATATATTGGACAGTTTCTGTCTTTCATGAAATATCGAAAGCTACATGTATGCATTGTTCACACTGCACAGGATCCATATTTTTTAATTACCCTGGGTGCCAGAGGTTTATGTTTTATCTAGTAAGTTTAATAATTGCACCATTGTACCTGCTCAACAGCAGGTCCTGACCAGCAATTTTGGATTGTTTTTTTTGTGTCATTTTGTGTATGCAAGTTTTGTGCCCGGTATAATAATATTTCAAATTGGCATATCAAGTATGAACAAATATAACCTAAATTAAAATCTGCTTCAGCCTCCTTTCTCAATATCCTCAAGGTTGGCATGCAGACACGAGGGGACTAGTCACACTTGCACACACACAAAAGGACTAGTCGAACATGAGGGGGACAGTCCGGTGACTAGTCACAGGGACCAGTCCCATGAACAGTACACACAAGGGTACAAGCACAATTTGAGGGGATAGTCCCTTCAATTCAACCAGTTTGAATTATTTTATTTACCATTACAATATACCCCTCATAATTCGTGGGACAAGTCATAGGGTTGTTCCCACGAAGGGACTTGGTGCCCGGAAACTAGTCGGTCCCTGCAAACTAGTCCCCTCATGTGTGCCAACCTTTAGATGTAGCATCCATAGAGGGATAAAATGAAGGTGTGACATCTTCAATCATAAGGCTATAAAAGCAACATTCTATTATTGTTGCAGTCCTCATGCTCAAGGGTTCAGTCATTTACTTTATAGGGACCATTTTTCCATTTTATTTCACTAAAATGGCCTGCAAGAAGGCTCAGGCTCATGCTGCCAGGTTTGCACATGAGTGGATGAACTACCGGTGAAGCTCACAGGCTATCACATGTTAGAGAAACTTGTGTCATACTTGCACTAAACCCTTGCAGTAACAGTGCGCGAATCAGAAAGTGTGACTGTAACAAAAAATCCTGGAAATACAGTGGAACCCGGTTAATATGGACACCAAAGGGACATGAAAAAAGTGTCCGTAATATCCGGGTGTCTGTATTAAGCGGGCTGATATAGAGAAAATATGTGTCGTCGGGACAAACAAAAACTGTCCATAAAGCAGGGTTCCGCACTGTAATTTGACTGCCATGCAGGAAAAACCAATGAGATCCAAGATATATAAATTGCAAACCCTAATAATGGTATTATCCCTGTGGTTTTATTTCTTGTCTGATTGGACAGCAAAATAAAAGTGTTCACCCCGGTATGCTTATTTGAAGCACTTGAAACCTCAGTGCAAGCTACTAAATAAACCTTGCTGTATATTCAATATATTCAATCTGAACTCAGGCTATTTGTTATTGTTTTTCATTTCCACAATCTAATGGATTTAATAAATGCTAGTCTCTCACAACTCAGCCTCCACAGATATTATCCACAGATTATCAGCAACAGTTTATGAACACATATAAACATAATCACAATCGAAGTTGGCTAAAGTTGGACACTGAGTTGGAGGAAGAGGTCCCAAGTGGAGCTAGCCTGTGTGGCAGGCGTAGAAAGGGGAGGGAAGAGGGGAGTTCGAGCTCGAGCGCGAAGCGCGAGGAGACAGCGCGGAGCGCGATCGGCGGGGAAGGGGGGGGGGGGGGGGGGCAGGGAACGCCTGTGCTACAAAAGCCGCTTCATTTGCATTTCCGACCCACCGATATTTTTGTAATCCAATAGCCCTTTTCACGGTTAACTTGCGATATTTGCATAACAATACACTTGAACATAGAAGCGAGGCAATTTCGGGCACAAGCTGCAAAACATCGTGTTTTCTTGAACTCCTTCAACTCTTTTAGTATAAAAACAGTTTTAAAATGTAGAAGAACTACAATTCTTTTAGTTTACGTTGTTTTTAGAAAAAAATGTGAAACGAATTTTCTCTATTAATAAAGAGTAGACTTGTATAAGCTACAGGGAGATCGGATTACGATCTTTACGGCAAACTTTAACTAAAATAGTTGCATATTTAGTTATTCTCCGTTTTAAAACTATTTTTTATACTAATATAGTTTAAGGAACTCAAGGAAAATTACGATGTTTTACAGCTTGTGCCCGAAAATTGCCTCGCTTCTATGTTTAGCTGCATTGTTATGCAAATATTTCAGGTTAACCGTGAAATTTTGCAAGGCGTTGAAAAAATAATTCTTGCATGAACGAGCAGCCGAATATCATGAGAAAATCTTCAGAACGGAATGGCCGCAACTCTCGCAAAGTTTTGTAAAGGGGAAGAAAGCGAATTCTGTGGCGTTAGTTAGAGAAGGGCTTCCTTTGAAAGTTTATTTTCACCGTCGCGGAAGAGAAGAAAGTCCGGGGCTGGCTTTGGCTGTGAACTTTGGATGTCAACTGCGCGGACGATCGAAACAAAAGACAGCTTCCCACGACTATTGCCGGGCCCGGCTTGAAGGAAAAGCAAGAAAATAAACGTCCTACAGGGATTATTTAATATCCAGTCCCTCCAGCCGAAACAAGCCTCAGCAAAAACATCGCAAATTACAATTAGGTGTCAGACTCTACAGGGCGAAAGCCTGACGGCAGGAAAGCAAACATGACCTCTTTTACAATTTGCTAGAATGTACACAGTCGAAGGCTCTACTTGAAAGTTCTATAATTAAACTTATATTGCCCGCTAGAAACACATTTGAAGCAAACCGCATTTTAACGGCAAATATACAAAATTATGTCACGAACTGTAATAGTCTCGTTTTATACTACAGTATGTATAACCTTGAAGTTACATTGGCGAATTTCTGCGAGCGATAAGTCGTTGCAATCAACCACAGAATATCTCAGTGATTCCATATCTTGTAGCTGGTCTTTGATTATGTTTATCAACGGAGAGATGACAACAATCGTTGCTTTACCTTTCATCTGGAAGTCCTTGAGTTCTTGGCGCGAAACATTCGATATATCAGGCTTTTACCGTTCCCTGTCGGCAACACTGCCAAAAACTTCGAATTCTTTACCAACCTAAAAGAGCTTTTCCAGCCAGTTTTCAAGATTAGTTGGGAACTAGCGGACGATGTTCAAAAACAGATAAAGTTATCCACAAGCATCCTCATCGGCCGTCATTTTGATTATGTTTCAGCAACTTCGCATTGCGTGACAGTAATGCGACTCATTGTTCAAATAACCAATCAGAATTTGCGGCACAGAAATGAACAAATGGGGGTTCTTATAGCCTGCGTAGCTGGCTCTCGAAATGCGAACGAGCGCGAGACGTGTGAAAAGAAACGAATATAACTCGAAAACAGTAGTGTGAACTCGTGCTGATCACTCCCGCGAAATCAAAAGTACATGTCACGAAACACGAAAAAAAAGCTACAACTTCAAGTCCAATTTTGACCGTTAAAATGGCGGGGCCCGCCTGGGCTCGCCGACCTTTTCATAAAACTTAACTATCCAACTACATTTCTGTGTAAAAATAATCTAAGATACTGATCACCAGTAGCAAAGAAAAACGCCATATGTGTAACCCATGTTACACACGAATGATAAACAAAGGTTTCCAAGACAGCTCGGTTTTCATTGACAAATTTTGATACGAAAAATGCTTACCTGAACTTATAGCTTGAACCATAGCTTGCTGAGGTAATCCTCTAACAGATCCCCTAAAATGATGAACTGAATCGCTCGATAACAGAAGAAATCCGCCGAAAAAGGACGAGCTATCCTCACTCACGACACAAAAACACGTCCACCATAAGTATCGCCCAGCTGACGCGTGATTGGACGAATTTAGTCACGTGAACCGTGTCCGAACACCGCCTGGACCGTTATAGACTGCGAGCAGTCCCTCTTTCTTTCTTTATCGATCGCGAAGCAAGCGCGAGAGAGAGCGGAAATCGAGCGCGAAGCGCGAGCGAGCGGGAAATGGGCCGAGCGGATGTGAGTCACGAAGTGACGAGCGGAAGTGAGTCACGAAGTGACGAAGAGCGAAAGATAGAGGCAACCTCGATTCCAAGCTCTCTCTCCTTTTCCTCCCTTGTCGTTGAGTAGAGAGACCCTGGTTGCGGCTGGTCACATGACCACCCAAATTCTGGGTGGTAAAAAAATATATTTGGAGGGAGGGGTGGTGAGAGTGTTAGAGTTGTTGCTGTGACAAATCTACCATGAGAGGGTGAGAGCGTTGACTCTGAGTCGCAACTCGCAGACGCAGCAGGTCTTCAAACAACTCGCAAGAAAAGAAAGCACCAAAAAAGTTTGTACATATGCTTACATGTGGTTATTCAAGCTTCTACAGGCTTTGCCAGGCCGTTTGCGAAGATCACTGCGATGATCTTTTCTCGGAAACTGCTTGCGTAATTCTCAGAACTGCACAACTACGACGATCGATCGGACGTTTTACAACGGAATTTTGTCCACGGAAGAAAGCCGATCATTTCAAGAATTAAGTTTACATGTAAGCTTGCCTATGTGAACAGCTTTAAGGTAACGAGTTTAAGTGATCGTTAAATTGTATTCACTGCAAAAACTGCCGATGGAAAAAAATTCCTTCGTACAGTCCGTTTACGTTTGACATATTTCGTGCCGTACAAGGTTGTTGATTTTCAAGGAACCGCTTCGAGCGGTTGTTGTTGTTGTAGATTTTTTGACACAAGAAAACTATATTATGGTCAAACTAACACAGAATCAGTTAGAGAAAATAGTAAGCTACTCTTTTATCCTAAAATTTTGACTATTTCGCTCCAAATGAATTTGTAAATAAATGCCGTTGTGTTTTAATTTAGTGAGTTCGTAGGGTCAGCTGTGAACGAGCTCGCCAAGCTTATTGTTGTTTTCAAAGTTGGTTTGAGACCAAGGTGTCTGGTCTACAACCTCGTTTAGCTTTACGATCATGAACCTGTCTACTTAGCTGTAAAAGTGAATGAAGTCGATGGTTCATCGTTATATTAAATGAGCCGGTAGCTTTATATGTTCGCAAGGCGAATTTTCCATTCTCGTAATTTTCGCGCCGCTGCTTTTGTGGCTCGAAAATATCCGTCACGTATACATGTTCATGTCATGAAGTTGTAAAGAATAAAAACAAACGTTCCATACAAATAGCCTGTTTCACTTTTAACATAATCTTGCCGTATCAAATGCTGTTCCATTTTGAACCAAACTCGATTTGCCCCTTCGATCCCTTGGTTAGTAATTATTGTTCACCTTGACAAAACGGCCTCAAAGACCCACCCTCCCTGCGGTATTGTTGTAACCGCATAGTCACGTGACCAGCCGCAACCAGGGTCTCTCTACTCAACGACAAGATGGAAAAGGAGAGAGAGCCTGGAATCGAGGTTGAGATAGAGGGACTGCCGGCTTTTCTGCATCAAACGCGTGCCAGATAACTCCGCCCACCAAGCCGTAAGCAATTGAAAATTAACTTTTTTAATAACAAACTCTGCCCTTTAGGTCACGTACGGCCAAAAAATAAACCAGCCCCCGGGTGCGAAGAAAGGATTCTTGTTACACACGCGACTCGTGAGTTTTTGCGAGGTAAATTGCACGAAAAAATAACATTGCCTATTTAAACAAGACTGCTTGTTTTGTGTTGAGTTAGTCTGTTCACAGCCTCTCTATTTTCTCAGATCGTTGTAGCCGCAAGCGTGTGTGTTGAGTACGATCTTAGATTATGAATCAATCAACGAAACTCAGCGCTATGTGGAAAAAGCTGTATTTATGAAGTGAACCATCAGCATTGTTGTCGCCAATGTCTGAAAGTCCAAAGACTGTCTTTATCCTCGTCAGCAACCTCAAGCCAAAATCGTTGGACGATGCTCTTCTGGCGAACAAAATTATGATCAGATGCGGAGTAGACCTGTGATCCGACTCTAATGCGGAATCGCTCGAATCTTTCACGTTAACAAAACTCTGATAAATCATCCTCTTCCAGAAGGCCGTGGGAAGAACGGCCATTACATCCTTTCCATCAGCAAAGCTTCGATTGCTTGCTTCTGTTCTTCCTTTAAAACTACTTCGTTCAAATGAAGAGATAAACATTGAAAACGTTCTGCATTCTCGCCACAAAGTTGCCGCTATTGATGTCTCGCGCTATGAAATCTAAGCCGCTGTAGTGTCAACAAGTCGTCAAGAGGTTGTCAAGAAGTTAATACTAATCAAAACTAATCTGACAGCGTCCATTGTCTAATTAGCCAATCCGAATTTTCCGTTGTCTGTACAACGGGAAATTCAGCACGCGTTTGATGCAGAAAAGCCGGCAGTCCCTCTATCTTTCGCTCTTCGTCACTTCGTGACTCACTTCCGCTCGTCACTTCGTGACTCACTTCCGCTCGGCCCATTTCCCGCTCGCTCGCGCTTCGCGCTCGATTTCCGCTCTCTCGCGCTTGCTTCGCGATCGATAAAGAAAGAAAGAGGGACTGCTCGCAGTCTAGGACCGTTACAGCAACAAGGAGCTATTTCATAAAGAAATAGTGTTTCGTTTCCGGAACGATTAGAATGTCGGGTGAAGAAGTTTGGAGAGACCTGGGTTTGAGAAATTGCCGAGATCCTGGTTTCACGGACTCAGGGCTCACGGCACTTTCCTTTGCAGAAACTTTCGTTGGTGGTTTATAACTCCTCATAGCTAGTACGCCGTTGGCTGGGTTGAAGATGACCGGATTCTAGCCGAGAGGCCCGAAAAACATCGGAATAAAGCTCGGTGCGGCCCGAGCAATTAACCCGTAAACAGCGTTCCCTCAACTTTCCGTTCCTCGTTCCTCGTTCTCCGTTTCCTCGTTCTCCGTTCGGCCATTCCCTGTTTAGAAATAGCCATGATAAAGTCAATAACAAAGTTGAAAATACAGCTAGAATACAGTGGAACCCCGATTTAACGGAAGTGCCAGGGACTGTGGGAAATTGGTTCGTTAAATCGGGGTTTCGTTAAATCGAGAACCCCGATATAACGAATTTGTTGAAAACTGACCAAAAACTTCGTTAAAATCGGGGTATAGTTAATAATTAATTTGGCGTAATGTTAACTGATTAAAGACAAAGAAGATAAAGCCGATTAGATGGCCACGACAGTACTATTTTTAGCAACATGTATGACTGTAATGGACTGCTGACAACTTTCTTAGAGAATTAAAATATTTTACTGTAGTCGATTATTCATCTTCTGTGGCATGATGACATTCATTCGTTATATCGGGGTAGATTTTACATTCGGGCTTCTAGATTGTGTTCGTTATATCGAGGATTTCGTTAAATCGGGGTTCGTTAAATCGGGGTTCTTTTCCATACATTTTATTGTAATTCTGGCCGGGCTGAATAAATTTGTGCGTTAAATCGGGGACTTCGTTAAATCGAGGTTCGTTAAATCGGGGTTTCACTGTTATTTACATTACAATTAAACACGGAAACAGATAACTTTGCATTTTCCCACAATACATCGCTTTAAAACGAACTTAGAAGTATTTCAGTCGTCAGATATTTCTATTTGTAATACATTTTAATTTCTTTTTTGCTCCGTGACGATCATTTTAACGATATTTGAACAACATATGTTCGCCAGTTTGTCAGGTTTGTTTGTCTTTTCCCAGAACATGTTTACATTGGCAGCTACGAGCGTTATTCTGATTGGATAGTAAGCCCCACTGTGTAAATAGTTCACATCGAATCGAACACAATACCGTTTTCGTTTCTGAGGAAACGAAACAAAACACGAATTTT
This sequence comes from Desmophyllum pertusum, assembly GCA_029204205.1. Lineage (NCBI taxonomy): Eukaryota > Metazoa > Cnidaria > Anthozoa > Scleractinia > Caryophylliidae > Desmophyllum > Desmophyllum pertusum. Next base: position 244,273 of record MU826417.1, read on the forward strand.
TCTATCTCAGACAGGTGAATTTTTGTGCTCATTACAAGTCAGCGATTAATATTCTGAAAGCTTCTGGGCTATTCAGAGACATAGTTTGGACAACTTTTTACGATAAAAATGACCCAAATTTGCCTGGGCAGGCCTTAACAATAATAATAAAAATATACAAGAAAATTAGATAAGTTAGGATTGATTGATCTTGACTAACTGACCATCGTCACCGATCCTAAGCTTCTCTAACATAGTCTTAACGGTTTCTTCATCCCCTTGAATATGGTATTTGTACCACAAATTATTGCCGCCGGATTGTCAATTTAATTAAAGAGAAAATTTGCCGTCTCTCTGTTCCGGCCACACGGGTTGAAAGTGCTCGATCATCATTCCTTCAATGGTAAGAACGTAGTGAATGTCCAAGATCATGAATCGGACTACAAAATCAGCCTGGTTCAAGTTTTTGGCTGCTTTTATTTTTTCACAATGGTCAACGAGGCGTTGTGAAAATCGACTTCTTCGATTGTCCCACATACACGGGATTGTCGTTAGAGGTAGAGACCTGGCTTCCTTCATACAGCTTCGTTTTTCCAACATAGTAGATAAAGTAAACACCAGGACGTTCAGGAAACTCACTATTCAGGGGATAAATGTACAAACTTGTCCATAAACTCAAGGACAATACGCTGTAAAACGCAGATATATCCAGAATTACGAGAACCACTCTTCTTCTGAAATTCGAGACGCAACTCTTCTTCCACCTTGAACGTTTGCTCTTTGATTTCGTTATCACTCAGCTCACCCAAGTATTTTATGAATTGATTAGGAACAAGCCCCACTTTCTCCTCCGTTAGGTTACTGGTTTTTCCCACACGAGCGCTCTTAAAATCGTCAGCTTTTGTTGCCATGATATTGCGTATCTTCTTGCCTAAGTTGTCACCTTTCCCATATAAGATCACGAAGCCGTGTTACCGCGCGAAAATACGGACTGTTTTTGCAGTCTATGTTACGAGGGGATTTCGGCATATTTTTATAAAGCTTTAATTATTTAAAAGAATCTATCTTGAATGACCGATTTTTTTAAACAAATAAATACAGCTGCGCGCCACCTTCTCAACCAATCGGTTGCAAACAAATACTTTTGCGTTTTCAAACGAAAACGGATACGTGTGGACGGGGCCTTTTTAGTTTTGCATCCGGTTAGGTGTATTTGCTTTTGAGTCCAAACCGGGCGACGCGCGACAACGATCGAGGAACGTCGCGAGAAGACGACTTGTTTCACTTGCAGGGATTTGAATCAGAGCCTCGATTTTTGGCGCGAAAAATGATTGACATTTCTCAAATTCGCTTAAACCATTTCCCAGATTGTTTCTATATATCGCCAAACTCGAGAGAAATAATTTTTATTAAGTGCGGGGTAGAAACGCAGACAAGAGGAGGAAGCTGTTTCAGAAAGTTTTGATTCTGTTTAAAGCTCTATTGACTGAAAAGCGTGGAGAAATGGCCAACTAAACGGTAAAATTTTCGGAAAACCTTCAAGACGCGAAGCTAAATTCAGCCGGCGGAACGAAAAATTCCTTCTAAAATCACACAGAATCACAGCGAGATCGAGCAAACCCTTACGTTCAGAATAGGATAACGTTGATTGTTATGTAAAGTCGTGAAAATAAAAAAATAACAGCTTACACAAAGTCAAGTAAAACGTAATTTTATTCACCTGTTTTGCATGTTTTGAAGCTTTCCGCTGTCAGCAAACGACGACTCCAAACAAACTTGTAGAGGCGAATAAGTCAGTTAGTCTTCAGTTGGCCGCCATGAATGAATTGTGTCTAGCTGATGCAAGTTTTCTAGTTTTCAATTGCAATAATCTTCTGTTGTTTCGAGTGAAACCGGCACTGCGATCCAGCTTTCGGAATTTCGTTCCAAGCTATCACCCGATTTCCATTCCTTTTTCATCGAATAACTCGGGAAACTGGAAGTCAAACTCCGAAGTAACCTGCGATCAGGCCAATTTTTCGCGCTCCTTCCGTATAATGCACATGGCTGTGGCTTCTTTATGGGTTAATGTGAATTCCAAAATTTCGCCAACATTACATTTTGTCAGTTCTATCGAACATGCATAATCGCCGAATAGATAGAGATCTGAACCAGACACAGACAATAAATTATTCACAGAGACTGTTTCAATGACAGGTGACAAAATTTAATGGCTGTACACTGGAAACTTCAATTTTTAATTAAATACAGTCCAACTCAGACTTGTAGCTTTTTAAAATTATTTTGTTAAATAGAGCTGGTGCTTTGTAATTAAGCCCCTCGAATTTCGTCAAAAATACTCCGCTACGCGTCAATTCTCGGTGTTTGGAAATCGGATGAAACACTGTCTCCTGTTTGATATTCTGAGGCTGACCTTGCATGGTTCAATTTTTTGGTCCATCTTTTAGGAGACTCCCTGCCGGTGGAGTTTTGTCCGTTCAGATCTGTTACAAAGGCGTGTATTAAAGTAAGGATATATTCAAACTATTGGTGGACAGAAATAATAAATAATTTACCGCAATAAAGATGCATCGGAATTTTTCCACCGCACCAAATTTATCAGTTTTTTTGTACGATAACAGGGAGGGTTAAACAAGATGTATCTGCGGATTGATCATTGACTAATCACCATTGTCCTCAGTACCATTGGTAGTAAGAATGACGACAATTAACCGATCCTAAGCTTCTCTAACATAGTCTTAACGGTTTTCTTCATCCCCTTGAATGTGGTATTTGTACCACAAATTATTGCCGCCGGATCCAGCATTGCCAAAAGAGAATCTCGACGTCTCACTGTTCCACAGAGGGTTAAAGTTGTCGATCATCATTCCCTCAATGGCATGAGCGTAATATTCAATGTCCACGATCATGAATCGGACCACAAAATCAGCCGGGGTTCAAGTTTGTGGCCGCTAAAATTTTTCTACGATGGTCATCAGTCAGGCGTTGTGAAATCCTCCTCTGCGACTGTCCCACATACACCGGGATTGTCTTTAGAGGGAGAGGACATGGAAATGGCTTCCTTCATACAGGTTCGTCTTCACCAACATAATAGATGAAGTAAAACACCAGGACGTTCAGGAAACTCACTATTCAAGGGATACATGTATAACTTGTCCATAAACTCAAGGGAAATACGCTGTAAAGTATATCCAGAATCAGGTGAACCACTCTGTTTCTGAAATTCGAGACGCAACTCTTCTTCCACCTTGAACGTTTGTTCTTCGTGATCGATTGCTTTACTCAGTACACCAGCCGAGAATTTTAAACTCCATTCTATGAACATATTAGAAACAAGCTCTTCCTTTCGACAAATAATATTGAGCACATACTTGTTGCATGAAATTGCAAGACTCCGCTGTAGTACAGGCCTGATGTTGTGCATGTAGTTGTTTTAGTGTAGTGTCGCACTGGAGATAACACCCCTGTATCAGAGAATGTGCATTCCCATCGATTCGGACGCCCGTCAGCAAGTTCTGATAACAAAGGTAGATTCTCAATTATACCTTGGATATAAACGTCTTCTTGTTTTCTTCTTTTAGGAGGACTTGATAGAATATCTTTAAATCGGCAAAGAAAATCATTGAATCGACTTGCACCCCAAAAATCGTTCAGTTCCTTTAATTTTGGAAACTTCTCAATTTCTTTCGGCGTTAGGTTACCGTCCAACCCGAGCCCTCTTAGTTGCCATGATATTGCGTATAACCTATAAATTGTCAAGCTAGATCATGAAGTCGTGTTATATTTTATAAAAGCTTTAATTATTTAAAAGAATCTATCTTGAATGACCGATTTTTTTAAACAAATATATACAGCTGCGCGCCACCTTCTCAACCAATCGGTTTGCAAACAAATACTTTTTGCGTTTTTCAAAACGAAAACGGATACGTGTGGACGGGGCCTTTTTAGTTTGCATCCGGTTAGGTGTATTTGCTTTGAGTCCAAACCGGGCGACGCGCGACAACGATCGAGGAACGTCAGCGAGAAGACGACTTGTTTCACTTGCAGGGATTTGAATCAGAGCCTCGATTTTTGGCGCGAAAAAATGATTGACATTTTCTCAAATTTCGCTTAAACCACTGATTTCCCAGATTGTTTCTATATATCGCCAAACTCGAGAGAAATAATTTGTATTAAGTGCGGGGTAGAAACGCAGACAAGAGGAGGAAGCTGTTTCAGAAAGTTTTGATTCTGTTAAAGCTCTATTGACTGAAAAGCGTGGAGAAAATGGCAACTAAACGGTAAAATTTTCGGAAAACCTTCAAGACGCGAAGCTAAATTCAGCCGGCGGAACGAAAATATTCCTTCCTAAAAATCACACAGAATCACAGCGAGATCGAGCAAACCCTTACGTTCAGAATAGGATAACGTTGATTGTTATGTAAGTCGTGAAAATAAAAAATAACAAGCTTACACAAAGTCAAGTAAAACGTAATTTTATTCACCTGTTTGCATGTTTTGAAGCTTTCCGCTGTCAGCAAACGACGACTCCAAACAAACTTGTAGAGGCGAATAAGTCAGTTAGTCTTCAGTTGGCCGCCATGAATGAATTGTGTCTAGCTGATGCAATTTTTTCTAGTTTTCAATTGCAATAATCTTCTGTTGTTTCGAGTGAAACCGGCACTGCGATCCAGCTTTCGGACTTTCGTTCCAAGCTATCACCCGATTTCCATTCCTTTTTCATCGAATAACTCGGGAAACTGAAGTCAAACTCCGAAGTAACCTTGCGATCAGGCCAATTTTTCGCGCTCCTTCAGTATAATGCACATGGCTGTGGCTTCTTTATGGGTTAATGTGAATTCCAAAATTTCGCCAACATTACATTTTGTCAGTTCTATCGAACATGCATAATCGCCGAATAGATAGAGATCTGAACCAGACACAGACAATAAATTATTCACAGAGACTGTTTCAATGACAGGTGACAAAATTTAATGGCTGTACACTGGAAACTTCAATTTTTAATTAAAATACAGTCCAACTCAGACTTGTAGCTTTTTAAAATTATTTTGTTAAATAGAGCTGGTGCTTTGTAATTAAGCCCCTCGAATTTCGTCAAAAATACTCCGCTACGCGTCAATTCTCGGTGTTTGGAAATCGGATGAAACACTGTCTCCTGTTTGATATTCTGAGGCTGACCTTGCATGGTTCAATTTTTTGGTCCATCTTTTAGGAGACTCCCTGCCGGTGGAGTTTTGTCCGTTCAGATCTGTTACAAAGGCGTGATATTCAAAGTGAAGGAAGAGTATTCAAAACTATTGGTGACAAGAAATAATAAATAATTTACCGCAATAAAGGGATGCATCGGATTTTTCCTAAACCGGCCCCAACCAAATTTAATCAGTTTTTTTGTACGATAAACAGGGAGGGTTAAACAAGATGTTATCCCTTGCGGATTGATCTTGACTAATCACCATTGTGCCTAGGGTAGTTAGAAAAGGACAGTTCTGGCTCATTGTTTAACTATAAAAAAAAACTAAGATAAGCTCGCTCGCTTATCTTAGATTTTTTATAGTTAAAAAATGAGTTAGAAAACCTCTCCTTTTTAAACTCTAATACTAGTACTTTCCCTTTTGAAAAACAATTTTTTTCTTCAGTTTTTGAAAGAAAAATAGTCACTTTGGAATTGCATAATACCCCCAGGCAAGAAGTTGATACACCATCTTCAAGAATATATCTTTTAAATTTTTTTTTTTAATTCATTGCATTTGCACTTAAAGCTATTTTGTTTAATTTCTACAGTAAATAATTCATGTTTTATAGTGGGGCCTTATAACATTCATTTTTGCTACATTTTGCTTTACTCCACTGACAAGCACAATCTTTTTAAAATCTTCATGGTTAAGATTCCTCTATCTACAACAGTGGTTTTTTATACCTTTACACTT
>MU826418.1:0-166689 GCA_029204205.1 Desmophyllum pertusum
AAATCGATTTAAGCAGTAGGAAATAAGCAAGGGGTGTGACAGCGCCGCACAATCTCCTACCAGTGTGAAACATTGAAAACCTTTTTATATTTTTGTTCTAACGAGTACAATCTATATTTGATGATAAACCTGTGTGTTTCTAACGGGCCGATATTTGTTTTATTATGAGGAGGATTTTCAAGTAGATTTGAACTCTTTAACTGTGTTAATTCTAGCAAATTTCTTAAAGGAGTTGTTCGGTCCCCTGTCAGGGCTTTCTGGCCCTGCTGAAGTTTGACACCTTTGTAATTTTGCGATGTTTTTCTAGTAAAGGTTTAGACTGCAAAACAGTCGTTATTTTTCCGCTCAATAAGGCGCGAAGCGCCGTAAGCGTGATCCTCGCGCGCGAAGCGCGCAAGCCTCGCGCGCCCGCAGGGCGGGTGAGGCGAGGGAAAAAATAACGACTGTCGGCATTCCATACAACGAATTCGTTCTGACCGGGGTTCAAATAATATCGCTGAGGGGTTAAAAATACTTGACAGCTCCAACCACATTTTTTGTTTGTCTTTCTATATTGCCTGTAAAATGTAGGAAGTGTTCTGTTTGAAGAGAAATCGGTCGGATGAATCAACAAAACACTGAAGAAACCCGCCTCGCCAAGAGGGAAAAATAATAAGAGTACACGTAGCGAGCGCGCCAGACAATGGCAGATTTGTATCGCAATTAATATTTGGACATTTTAAAACTAAGATATCCACAGAAAACATACTTGCCGAGCCCCAAAGAATTGGAAAAACGTTGCAGCCTTTGACCGAGGTTATCAAAGTCGATCTGTCGTTTCAATTTGAAGAAGGAACTATCTTTTCGTTGAGAGTTTGCTCGCCGTGTGCCCTCTGCTCTGTGTTCGCAAATTTTAAAAGAGAAATTAAAAAAGAGCAATCAAACTTTTACCATCGCTACTGATCACGACGCCGCAACTTGAGAGAGGACGGTTTGAGATTGAAACGAAGGAGTAAATATCCCCGGTAAATTTCCGACATCTCCATAAAAGTGCGCGCGTGTATCAACAGAGCTATTGTAACGCCATCATTATTATTTCCCGAACAGCAGCCATTAAAGGAAGCTTAAACTCATCGTTCTCCGACATTAGGCTCCTAGGACAAGGAAAATTTTCTGTCAGATCTTCCGGAACAGAACGCGTTCCACAACGGAAACAGACCCATTTTAGACCCGCCGAAAACTTCAGTTGTTGTAAATTATGCAAATTCACGAAGAGCTCGTTTTACTGTGAAATTGGACACGGCTTCGAATATCTCTGATGAGGTGCGATGAACATTTTTGTTGACAGGTAGCGTCAAAATTCAACCAATGGGAATTTCCCGTTCCTGGAGCAACGGGAAATTCGAAACGAATTCGTTGTATGGAAAGCCGACAGTCGTATTTTTCAGCGTCTCTCCCCAGTTCTACTCTCCCGTTTTCACACTCGCTCCAGACCTTTCATTCGAAGACCGCGCGCGATTCGTAACGCGAAAAATACGACTGTTTTGCAGTCTAGTAAAGGTTTGAATCAGTAGTAGCAAGACATGTTTTAGGCTCTCTTAATGTTCTCTCTGGAAGACTGGATATGAAACATTCCGTGTATATATGAAGTTGATTTCTTGCATTTACTGTAAAGCCGGGCCCAGCTGTTTGATTATTATAAAAGCTGTTTTATGCAAGGTATGCCGTTTGAAATAACGAATATCATATTTGTCCTGTTCCAGATACTATTGTAGCTTTTACAAGGCTACAAAATGTGTTTAGCAGAGATGCTGTTCGCTTGACGCGAAGGTTAAATTTCTTGCATCAATTTGTGATTTGATCGAGCTTTTAGTTCGACGTTTGTTTCTCCTTTGATTCGTTGTGTGATGTTCGCACAACACGATTTAAATTAAGATTTTCACGCCAGTCTGTCGACTGTATTGCGCGTTGTATATGCCACTATTTGGTATTCTTCAGGCAAGACCATGGTTTCGATCCTCCAAATGGATCTCATCAGTTGCCTGGTATTTTGTTTTTCTGTACTTTAGTCGCTAGTGCAACTCTTACATGTGTGAGAATGACGTTGGCTTGTTTGGGTTTATATATCAACCCGTACTCGTAGGTTGGATCGAAAATGGTGCGTTCTGATTGGTCCTTGCTAAACCTATCAGGTTGCTGTAGTTTCGATCCGTTTGGTTTTCAAGCTATGTGTTGTGTTTTCTAAAAGGTTTATATGTGAAATTTTGAGGCGATGTAGTGGTTCGCAAATAAATGTCATATGAGTATCAATGAAATGGATGATTGCTCGTTTATATTGATATATTTCTCAAAAAGCACTTTAAAAAGGCGCTACAAGACTATTGCCTACTATACGTCTACTCAGTGCTGGTTTAATGAGCCTCGTCACGCTGCTCAAATCGAAGACGAAGATAAGCTTATTACGGAATGATATCGTCTGAGGACTTATTGATCAGCAGTTTAACTACGGGGCCGGGCTGTTGGGTATGTGCTTACGGGACTACGGGAGGTTGTTTTTGTCAGCTGAAATGAAACTCCTCAGAATGGACTAAATATTTCAAAGCTTCGCTTGTTTACTTTGTCTGAACTGATAATTATACACATGGTATAAAGTGGCATGTGCTGCTGGGAAATTGGATATTTGGATTTTAATAGTTACTTCCAACGAACTAGTGCAAGGTAATACTGGGAGATCAAACAAAATTTATAACAATGTGTTTCCTATATTTAACTTAAATAAAATAAAAGCCTAAAGCTAGTGTGTCTTCAGTGTTCAATTAGCTCAAGGTGCATATTTCCTTGGTTTTGATATCATCCATTTTTGAATTGAATTTGTATCTTTGATGCTATGTTATTGTAAACTTTATTGTACTGTAAATTAACAAGTGTTCATACAGTCTAGAAATGTAGAAAAAGTATGGATTTCCTGACTAGCTTTACAGACCTGGAAAAAAGTTTGGAAAATGAAGTTTATGTCTGGAAATTTGTCGAAGCTACATTGTGTATAACAAGTTCTGTTATTCAATGAAATCTTTGTCAGGTAGCTGGAATTCCTGTTCTCGGAGTTTGATTGCATGTGTTTAGGCCCAGTTTCAGACCGCCGTACTTCACATGAGCCGAATCAAATTCGATGAATTTAAGTTCATGTGAAGTACGGTGTCTGTATCAATTCGGAACGGCTGATGAATTCGGATCGGCCTCAGCCATTCTTACCCGCCTGGCTCAGCCGGGAATTACGGCTGTGGACTGACTTTGATTCAGCCGCCAGACTTCACATGAGCCGAAACAAATGCATGAATTATTATAATGTATTTTCAATATAACAGCAATTTCCCCCTAAAAATTAAGTTCGGCTAAATTAAGCTCGGCGTCTGAATCAATTCAATCGGTCTAAATTAATTTGGGTCGGCCTAAATTCAAATTCGATATGGCTCATGTGAAGTACGGCGTCTGAACTGGGCCTCAATCTGCCGAGTCTGTAAAATGAAAACATGGTTTGGAAAAAAGTATGGAAAATATCTCAAATTTTGTTTACAAAAATATTGCAGAAACCCTATAAATACAAAATTGCCCTTGATTAAAAACAAGGCTTATATACAGGTAGTTGTTTCCCCCCCCCCCCCCCCCCCCCCATTATAGTCATTCTAATTTACTCAGCATCATTAGGACACACAGGCTCAATTTGCACCCTTCGCTCAATTCCTGTCTTCAAGAGCATGCATTTGGTGGGGGGAGGGGTAAGGGGATTCATTTTCCCACGCAGTGGAGTCTAAAAACATGGAAACCAATGCTTAATCAGCAGCAAGAGCTATCGAGAAGTCTGAAATTAGGTTCTTGTACATTTGATATGGAGAAAAACTGGTATATATTCTAGGGTACCATTAGGGCCCAAGCACTTCGGTTAGCGAAGAACTGATTGAGCCTTAAGGGTTCTGAGGACACTACCTTCACAATCATAGGGGTCACTTAACAAGAACTTTTGGATATCACAAAAACAGTGTTAACCTGATAATAACTATCAAGTAAAACAATATTTATTTTCACTTTTGTAAGAATTCAGGTTGGAATATGCACAATATGTGAATTTGGGCATGGATATCTTTTGGAGAAAAAAACAATAATAATCACCCCTGGCTATTATTCGAGGAAACATATTTTTATCAGGTTGCCCCAACAATTCACCTACTCCTGGAGCAGCTAGAGGGAGCAAGGGTACTGCAAGTCCAACACAAAAGTCATAAAAAAATCATTGGGCAAGAATGATTTTACATGGAATTATGTCAACATTTAAAACTGCATGGTAAATAATTTCTACAGTTTTCCAGTGCTCATTACAAGTTACTGCACAGTCATAAGTTTACTTGGCTGCATATATTATTTCCCTTATGAGCTGAAAAATATTGTGCTTTGAAACACAATATTGTTTGTTTATGTCTGAATTTCTAATGTACTGGTCAAAGGCATATGATTTGGCTGATCAGTATAATGTATTTTCTTGCGAACTGTACACACAAGGGACAAGTAAGGGGAGGGTTAGAAGGTACATGACATTCAGCTGTTGACATGCACATGCACTGACTGGTTGATTTGATCGATCACGTAATGAAAAGTGCTCCGAGCCAAAAAACCAACAGTCAACTAATTTAGCAAAACCTACATTACACGTACTTCTACCATAGCCCTGGGACATGCCTGGAGTTCCCAAGTGTTCTAAAAATTCCTGTTTTCCGTCATCTTCATCTGAAAATAGAGCGAAAGATTCGTATCTTTGATCTTTGCCTTTGGTCGCTTCTCGTGGTCCCACTAGCGCGCTGCTCTTTTCTTTTTTTAGTGCATAGCAAAGCTCGGAAAAAAGGGCCGACATACTTCTTATTTCAATTAAATTCTGGGTCATTTACGGCGAAAGACAACGGGAATACGTTCACAAACATCGGCGCTGTTGTGTTTCTTCCATACGACTGCAACACTTCGCTCGAAGGCAACTTGATTGGATGACGTCACGAACAGACCGCTAATGGCAAAAATCGCGGGCCGCGACGTTTGCGAACTGATCAATGGCGGATGGATTTACGCGATTTTACGAGATTTTCGCGGGCTGGTTCTCTGCCGTGTTTGTACTTTCTGGTCAGATTTCTAGCGTGTTGTATTTATCATTACCCAAATAATGAAATTGTCTAAAAAAAACAGCGAAACAAAATGCTTAATTTTGATCGTAGTAGCACTTTAACTACTAGCCTGCGAACAGGCTTTCCGGGCGCACTCAGACGGCGGGGAAAATAGGAGCGAAAGCCTGCACGCATCTCTGAGAATTTTGAATGCCGCCCCTCAAAACTCCCCGCCGCTTCTGGCTGTTTGAGCTGTTAAAATTTTGTCAATTGATACTTCGTGGTCGTCTGAATTTTCTACGTAACGCAATAGTTTGTATTCGATCTCACACGCTCACAAGTCATTTCTCGAAAAGTAATAAACGGATCAAATCGAAAAACATTTCTATCGAAAGGAGTTTCTACTGTTCCCACTGTTTCTATAACTGTTCCTACCGTTTCTACTGTTCCACTGGTGGAAACAGTGGGAACAGTTACACTGATTCTACCGTTTCTACTGTTACACTGATTCTACCGTTTCTACTGTATCAGCCGTTTCTACTGTTACAATGATTCTACTGTTTCTACTGTTACACTGTTTCAACCGTTTCTACTATTTCTACTGTTACACTGATTCTACCGTTTCTACTGTATCTACTGTTAAACTGTTTCAACCGTTTCTGCTGTTTCACTGATTCTCAGCTACCGTTTCTACTGTTACACTGTTTCAAACCGTTTCTACTGTTACACTGATTCTACCGTTTCTACTGTTCCCACTGTTTCTACTGTTTCTACTGTTCCCACTGTTTCTACTGTTCCCACTGTTTCTACTGTTTCTACTGTTCCCACTGATTCTACTGTTCCCACTGTTTCCACTGTTTCTACTGTTCCCACTGTTTCTACTGTTCCCACTGTTTCCACTGTTTCTACTGTTCCCACTGTTTCTACTGTTTCTACTGTTCCCACTGTTTCCACTGTTTCTACTGTTTCTACTGTCCCACTGTTTCTACTGTTCCCACTGTTTCCACTGTTTCTACTATTTCTACTGTTCCCACTGTTTCTACTGTTCCCACTGTTTCTACTGTTCCCACTGTTCCACTGTTCCCACTGTTTCTACTGTTCCCACTGTTTCTACTGTTTCCACTGTTTCTACTGTTCCCACTGTTTCCACTGTTTCTACTGTTCCCACTGTTTCTACTGTTCCCACTGTTTCTACTGTTCCCACTGTTTCTACTGTTTCTACTGTTCCCACTGTTTCTACTGTTCCCACTGTTTCTACTGTTTCTACTGTTCCCACTGTTTCTACTGTTTCCACTGTTTCTACTGTTCCCACTGTTTCTACTGTTTCTACTGTTCCCACTGTTTCCACTGTTTCTACTGTTTCTACTGTTCCCACTGTTTCTACTGTTTCTACTGTTCCCACTGTTTCTACTGTTCCCACTGTTCCCACTGTTTCTACTGTTCCCACTGTTTCTACTGTTTCCACTGTTTCTACTGTTCCCACTGTTCTACTGTTTCTACTGTTCCCACTGATTCTACTGTTACACTGATTCTACTGTTCCCACTGTTTCTTACTGTTTCTACTGTTCCCACTGATTCTACTGTTGTACTGATTCTACTGTTCCCACTGTTTCTACTGTTCCCACCGTTCCCACTGATTCTACTGTTCCCACTGTTTCTAGTCTGTTCCAAATGTTTCTACCGTTTCTACTGCTTCTACTTCTATTGTTTATAATTAGCTAATTATTATTGCATTGGTGGCTGGTGACGTCAGCTGTGGTTATTACACTGGGGATAACCCCTATTTATCCTCTCATATCCAACGCGGGCTCATGGAATAATTGTTAAATATACGAAACAAGGGGACGACAATAGACGTATCGGTTCATTGTTTCTTGGCCAATATGAAAATTCCCTGTGGAGGCATCCGCCACCAGCGCGCATTCATAGCAACCAATGAAATTAGTTTTGATTGAGCTTAACGCGCAATATTACAGACCTAGAGCATTTCATGCACTGTAAGTAAATGTCACGAGAACAATAGACATTCTGCGCGATGCGTAAACTGTGAAACAAATACCTGCTGAATAAACGTAAAATTTACCTTTTCTGTTGTGTACTGTCGTTTTTTGTGGCTCAAAACGGCGAATTTAAGTGATTTGAAGGATTTTGTTTTTGTTGTTTACTGCATATCTAATTGAATGAAAAGGGTGGAAAGTTTATTAATATTCCAATACCTCCAAATTCGAGCAGCTCTAGTACCGAGGCGATTTTCGACCAGATAATCCGTCGCCCGGCTTCCAGGCCAAGTTGCAAAAAAGAGGAAAGATCAACGCACGTGCTCGTACCATTCAATCGAAATTTCGTCCAAAACGGCCCAGAGTTAGCACTTGAAACAAAAAACGAGTAACGAAAATTTAAAAAGCAGTCTGAATGCGCACCCACGAATCCGTGTGCCGACCTCTAGGGACCTCAGACCGCCATGTTAGTAGCCTATTTCCGATTGGATACAGTTAAATAATGACCATAATTGAATTAAAAAATTCCTCGGACTGCCGAATTGCAATTTTGGCAGGCCTCGGAATTTTTTTTCATCCACTTATTTCCAAATTGAACAACATGTAGTCCTATTACTTATACTAATTATGCGAGACAGTTTCTGAAACAGCCGTGATCTTATAGCTTTACATTGATCGAATTAATGTTCATTGTGATTATTTATTACTAGGGACCTGTCCAACAACCAGTTGAAAGAGTTGCCTGCGGATATTTTCAGTCGCAATACTCAGCTGTGGAGGCTGTAAGTTAGGACTCTTCTTCTCCAATGGGAAAGAGACTGGCGTACAAACAAAGCATGAAGTCACGATCTTACGTCTCTTTAACTTTTTGCGTAAATAAACGTATTTAAATAAGGCCTCTTCTTTAAGGAGAAATTTCGCGTTAAGTTCCGTAAAGATGCTTAAAAAACATAAAATTGGTAAAGGCCGCGTAAAGGACATCACATGTGCGTACCTGTTTCGTCTGAGAATTTTGTAAGTCCGCTCAATTATTCATATTTTACAGTAATGTACCGTTGTGTTATCATAATCCCTGGCATAATTATTAATCTTAATGCAAGTGCATATAAACTGAAGTGGGTGTTGTTGTATTAAAACGAGCTTTCCGATGAAAACATGATTTCGCTCCAAATATTCCACCTATAATGTCACGACTACACCATGACTTTCATCAGTCGAAACTTACTACCACACTATTTACCAGAAATAACTAACCAGCGTAAAAGAGACACAATATAGAGCTCGCCAAATTTACGTGTTGTTCCGAACTTCCGAGTCTAAAGATAATAGATAATACTCGTTACACGGCAAATGGAATATATCAGCATTGATTATGTTTACTTTTCCAATAATTGTTAATTAAAATCCATCCGGAAAACTGAATTGAATAAAACCCACGCAGTTTTGGGCTTGAAATACGAGCGATGGGATAGCCTGTATCGTCGCATTTGGGGCCCATGCGCGAGCATGCGCGAGTGGAGGAAAAACATCGCACGTTTGATAACCAGCAGGACAGTCAATTGCTAAGCTTAACGTTCCTGCTAGAGCATCGTCAGTCAATTCCAGCAGTGCCCATCCTCCCTGGGCCAACCCCCGTGGACAATTGAGGTGTTCAAATGCTCCATATTACTTTTAAAAAGAAAGGCACATTCTTCGTATCTTGGCTCGATCTAAAGTTTATAATTTGGGTCAAAATAAGGCACAGAGATTGACTAAGGCCATTGCTAAGGACTATATATTAGTGGCACAACATACCAGGAGTTATATTATAAGTCAAACACTTCCTATTACTTGTTATTAAAATATCAATCTGGTCCTAGCCTGAACCTCGGCGGTCTCCTCGGCGTACTGGACCAGAGGAGAAAGGGGATCAATATGATTTTTTTAGACGACAGTCAATTCAGGGTAAATCCGTTCCTGGACACGGTTGCATAAAGCAACTTAAGATTAAGTGGGAATTTCTGCAAACCATTCCCTGTGTTCCGAATGATTTTCTTGGACGCTATTATGGATAAATCGGCCGGAGGTGGAGAGCGATAGGAACACACTGGGACGGTGCGAAAAAATCCTCCGTAACTATGAAACAATTGTAGAAATACCTACTTAATCTAAGTTGCTTTATGCAACTGGGCGATGGTGTTTAAACGTTCTGCTAAGTGTTTTTACTCCCAGTCTACGCAAGCGATCAAATAGACCCTTGAACCAAATAGTTTCAAATAAGCGTCCGAAAAGAGGTACAGATTAAAATTTGCAAACGATTTTCACTTTTGCTTTATGGCCAAATGGGAGACGCGGTGGCCTAATGGTTAGCGCGTTGGACTCTGGACCGAGCGGTCCGGGTTCGATCCCTATAGCCTGGCTCATTGTGTTGTGTTCTTGGGCAAGGACACTTTACTCTCACAGTGCCTCTCTCTACCCAGGGGTATAAATGGGTACCGGCGACAAAATGCTTGGGGATAACCTGCGATGGACTAGCATCCCATCCAGGGGGAGTAGCAATACCCATAGTCGGCTTCGTGCTAAGGAAACCGGGATAAGCTGTGGCAGTGTGGGCCTGTTTGCGTCCGAGTGCGGCTTTACCTTATCTTTTATGGCCAAAACAAAACACTCAAAAACGAAATACATCGTTTAAGTTGAAACGTCTGCCATGCTGTCCGGTAATGTAGGTAGACCGCGTAAACCATTGATTTTCTGTACGAACAGTTTGTAACAAAAGGACGGCGAATGTCTCACCGGTTGTCAATACTTGCACTTGTTCGACATCCTGATATCCCACTAATTATATATCACTTATATTTCTAAATCCACACCACACAAGTTTGGTCAATAAGATTTTTATTTTTCTAATTAACATAGAAAAATGCCAATTTAAGGTGACTCAATGTAGTTTTTTAGCGATGGGGTGAGAGTTTTGAAAACAAAATTCGATCAGAAGGCAAACTTCGATATTTGCCATACTACACCATAATGATGACGTAATTATGATGATAGTTTTATTATCCACTGATTCCAAACAACAGAGGTTACCATAGCAACGGTTTCGGCAGCCTATTGGTTTTAAATAAGGCTGATTTTCTCGAAATCTAGTCGGAAACATTGCATCCATTTTATAATATTTTGAAGTAGGGTAGTTTGACCACCGGTAGACGAAATTTGATGAAAATCTGTAAGGCAGTTTTTGAATAAAACAACACTGAACTTTTTGCGGACCATTTTGTGTATATTCCCAGAATTTACTTGAAAATATTTCAATAGATTAAAGCTATATGTACCTCTCCTCTGTTGAAGAATTGTCGATGATATTAAAAACTTTGTAAGGTAAATGGAGCACTTCAGATGGTTACAATTTCAAAATATTTAATTTGAAGAACTGCAGTTGGGCACAACAGAACATGATCGAAGCGCATACTTTACATTTAGCGGAATATTTCTAAAATGCTCTTACAGATTTTTTTAAAAATTGGTCAGCTATTAGCGTGATGATGGTACTCGTTCCCGCCCCAGTTCGCTCTCGGCGATTTCTCTCGGAGCCTGATCTCAGGCTAAATACCATTTTGAATTTTTTCAAGAAATTTCAATAAATATCACTGTTGCAATTTGTAGTGTTATTTATTGGATGGCTATTTACCAGCTTTCACTTTCAATTATCGTTCAACCACATGAAGCAATGCCAAACAGACTGAAAGGAGGGAGGGGGTGTAGGTGGGGGCTAACTCAACCTAAATGTATATACTTATTCAGGAATATCATTCCACCATTTCAAAATTATACTTCCTTGGCACAATTCTCAATAGGAAGAATATATCAAGCCAATCATATTGCCAAGGCCAACAGGTTTCATATTGATCAGCAGAAAGCAAACGTTCTAAGTTCGTTCGTGACCACTTGAGAACCACCCTCTGTTTGAGATTAACCTGTCGAACGCACTCTCTTAATTTGTGATTACTACTAGTTTATAAAGTAATACGATTGTTTACAAAGCCGAAATACATAACGTTCTTTGCTTCGGAAGGCTTGGTGGCATGATGATTAGCGCGTTGCACTCTGAAATCGAGCAGGCTGGGCTCGAGCCCTGGCCAGGGTCATTGTTTTGTGTTGTTTACTAAATAAAGGAATATATTATGGTTCTTATCTGGTAAAATACACTTGAATCTATACTCGAATTCTACCCACGAGGTCTACTCGACTCAAAAAACAAAATCACGTGACTTCCAAATTTGGGACACACTCACCCCTTGATTGACAAGGGATATGTCGATCAACTAAAAATATAACAAAACATAAAATAAAACGCGAACGGAAACGAGTTCTGGCTTCAGTTCAGTTCATTTGGTAACATAACAACTAAACTTCTGGTTGCAGTTCAAACGAAAATAAATATTGAAAGTTTCTGACTCAAAGTTCAGTTCTCGTGTTCTGCATGCTCCACTAATGTGATAGTTACAGCGAACATCTCTTGCCTCCTACCACTAAGCTGATGCATTGTTCGCTTGCGATCCACCGGCGATTCATTGCAATCCTCTGTGACTGGCACAACCGCACGATCGCAGAGAATATAGCCATGTTCTAATCTCTGCAATCGCCTTCAGAAAAAAAAACCCGGGTTTTAAGTGAAAATATATTGCGTAAATGTGTGATTATTAAAAACTGGACCACGGATATTGGATTTCTAGCTTTTTGATTGGTTAAACGGAGACAGTCTAACAGCTGATATACCTGCTCCGACAAATATGAACGCGTCAGCGAGAAAGAGGGCTGAATTTTTTCTCTCTCCAAGGAACAATGGCCGCCGGAGAAAATTGTTTCGCGGTAGAATTGACTGAAGACGAAGTAACAGAACTGATAGAAAATACAGCAAAGTTTTGAACGAAACATTTAATTGGAAATGCCTGTAATTAATGTACTACAAATGCAACTGAACGAGCACTAAAGGAAGCCTGAAACAATTTACGAGAAAATTAGAAAACTCGCAATACAAATCTGCACAAATTCGTTCAAAATGAATGAAAACCTGTTTACAACACAAGTTTAAGCTTAGCCTATTCAGTATTGTTAGAGGTTTATTTCTCGCGTCGGGATCGGCCGGAGGCCGACGCCCCGAGCGGCGTAAGCCGCGAGAAAGAACCTCTGGTGCAGGGCGCATTGATTTACTGTTCTCGTTGAACATTGATCTTTATTAACGTATTACATTTAAACCAATCACAGCGAACGTCCCCTACTGTGATCACGTGTAATGGAACGTGAAGATATGACAACAACAACTTTATTAGACAGATTTGGGTTTTCAATTACAATTAATCTCAATTGCGTTCGCGGCAACGAAAACAACTCCGGTGAAGAAAATAGTTTTCGCTGTCGTGCCGCTTAAACGTTTTTGGGAGAGTTGCAGTTCTCTTGGCGGTTGTTGACGGCGATCTTTCAGACAGGCCGCGGCGTTACAAAGAGAATTTGGCCCGCTGGAAAGCAGCTGGAAAGCAGATGAAAAGCATTGTGTCTCTGGTAGCTTATCCGCTGCAGATATCAACAAGCCTTCGGCAGGGCGAAATGTATGGCATTCATTGAGGGCATTTAACGGGCAAATAACGATCATAATCGGACTTTTGGGATAATGATTATATCCCATCTTGTTCTGCTCAACAAATAGTCCTGGAATGAGCTGGAACAACAATGATTTCCGAATTACGAAAAAACTTTCCCTAATCCTAAAGTGTTTTCTCTAATAAACTTTCACGCCATCATTACACCTCATCACACGCTGAAATTTCACATATTTCTTTCATGCAGCGTACTATTCTTGTCAACCAATCACAGAGACTATTAGATTCAAAATACCTTAGGGAGTCATTAGGAGCCAATAAGCAATCTAGTCCAAATTCAGGAATAAATCGATTTAAGCAGGCTTGCCATTGGCTCGGCGTTATCAAAGCAATAGCGCCCTGCTCCAGAGGCTTTTCGCGCGGGTCACAATAGAGACTTGAAACCAGAAACCGCGCAAGAAAAGCCTCTGGCACCCAGGGTATGTGTTTCGAAGAGGCTTGTCAATTCCAACTGGACTAAGCTTTTAAAATCAGCACAATCTTAATATCGGACAAGAAGCATACGACAGTTCGTCAAGCGTCCGTGTAGTGATGGTCAGGTACAATCAAAGATCACTTCACAGTGGAATTATCTTCGAAGATCACTCTTTTTCTCTCCATCCATGTAGATATTGACGCTTTCCTTTGCTTTTTTCTCCAGTGAACTTGATTTTAACTTGCTCAGTTTCGCTGGTTTCAACACAATTGATTCTGTAGTCGTGCACGATTTGCTCGCCGTAAACAACCCGTTCAGCTGTCCATTCAACTTGTAAAATGAATGTAATGTTCAGCTCCACAATTATTTATGATCTTTCCATTTTAAGCTAAACCATTTGCACAATTTCCCAGAATATACGAAACTTTAGAAGACACAGAGCGAAGATTAAAATTCTGCTTTGCTCTCTTTTCATTCACTGTGCTAACTGAACTGGCAGACAGCGCCAGCCTTTTGTCGCCGTTTTCATACAAATCATACTTCATTTAGATTGAACTGAAAATTCACTCAGTCGATTGATAAAGTAATACCGAAGTTTAGTTTAGTGAAGTTTTTAATAAAACAATTATTCCATTTGCCCTTGTTGGATATGAGAGGATTATAGCCAACTCGCGCTACGCGCTCGTTGGCTATTTATCCTCTCATATCCAACGCGGGCTCATGGAATAATTGTTAAATATACGAAACAAGGGGACGACAATAGACGTATCGGTTCATTGTTTCTGGTCCAATATGAAAATTCCCTGTGGAGGCATCCGCCACCAGCGCGCATTCATAGCGACCAATGAAATTAGTTTTGATTGAGCTTAACGCGCAATATTACAGACCTAGAGCATTTCATGCACTGTAAGTAAATGTCACGAGAACAATAGACATTCTGCGCGATGCGTAAACTGTGAACAAATACCTGCTGAATAAACGTAAATTTACCTTTTCTGTTGTGTACTGTCGTTTTTTGTGGCTCAAAACGGCGAATTTAAGTGATTTGAAGGATTTTGTTTTTGTTGTTTACTGCATATCTAATTGAATGAAAAGGGTGGAAAGTTTATTAATATTCCAATACCTCCAAATTCGAGCAGCTCTAGTACCGAGGCGATTTTCGACCAGATAATCCCGTCGCCCGGCTTCCAGGCCAAGTTGCAAAAAAGAGGAAAGATCAACGCACGTGCTCGTACCATTCAATCGAAATTTCGTCCAAACGGCCCAGAGTTAGCACTTGAACAAAAACGAGTAACGAAAATTTAAAGGCAGTCTGAATGCGCACCCACGAATCCGTGTGCCGACCTCTAGGGACCTCAGACCGCCATGTTAGTAGCCTCTCTCTGATTGGATACAGTTAAATGATGGCCATAATTATAATTGAATTAAAAAATTCCTCGGACTGCCGAATTGCAATTTTTGCAGACCGCGGAATTTTTTTCATCCAATTATTTCCAAATTGAACAACATGTAGTCCTATTACTTATATTAATTATGCGAGACAGTTTCTGAACTGCCGTGATATTATAGCTTTACATTGATCGAATTAATGTTCATTGTGATTATTTATTACTAGGGACCTGTCCAACAACCAGTTGAAAGAGTTGCCTGCGGATATTTTCAGTCGCAATACTCAGCTGATAGATCTGTAAGTTAGGACTCTTCTTCTCCAATGGGAAATAGTCTGGCATACAAACACAGCATGAAATCACGATCTTACGTCTCTTTAAATTTTGCGTAAATAAACGTATAAATAAGGCCTCTTCTTTAAGGAGAAATTTCGCGTTAAGTTCCGTAAAGATGCGTAAAAACATAAAATTGGTAAAGGCCGCGTAAAGGACATCACATGTGCGTACATGTTTCGTCTGGGAATTTTGTAAGTCCGCTCAATTATTCATATTTTACAGTAATGTACCGTTGTGTTATCATAATCCCTGGCATAATATTAATCTTAATGCAAGTGCATATAAACTGAAGTGGGTGTTGTTGTATTAAAACGAGCTTTCCGATGAAAACATCATTTCGCTCCAAATATTCCACCTCTAGTGCCACGACTACACCATGACTTTATCAGTCGAACTTTCTACCGCACTATTTACCAGAAATAACTACCAGCGTAAAAGAGACACAATATAGAGCTCGCCAAATTTACGTGTTGTTCCGAACTTCCGAGTCTAAA
Organism: Desmophyllum pertusum; assembly: GCA_029204205.1. NCBI lineage: Eukaryota > Metazoa > Cnidaria > Anthozoa > Scleractinia > Caryophylliidae > Desmophyllum > Desmophyllum pertusum. The sequence goes on from MU826418.1 coordinate 15,390, forward strand.
GATAATAGATAATACTCGTTACACGGCAAATGGAATATATCAGCATTAATTATGTTTACTTTTCCAATAATTATTAAATAAATCCATCCGGAAACTGAATCAAAATAAGGCACAGAGATTGACTAAGGCCATTGCTAAGGACTATATATTAGTGGCACAACATATCAGGAGTTATATTATATGTCAACACTTCCTATTACTTGTTATTAAAATATCAATCTGGTCCTAGCCTGGACCTCGGCGGTCTCATCGCGTACTGACCAGAGGAGAAAGGGGATCAATATGATTTTTGTTTTTCAGACGGCAGCAATTCAGGGTAATCCGTTCCTGGACTCGCTTGCATAAAGCAACTTAAGATTAAGTGGGAATTTCTGCAACCATTCCCTGTGTTCCGAAGGATTTTCTTGGACGCTATTAGGATAAATCGGCCGGAGGTGGAGAGTGTAGGAACACACTAGGACGCTGCGAAAAAATCATCCGGAACAGTTGTAGAAATACCTACTTAATCTCAAGTTGCTTTATGCAAACTGGGCGATGGTGTTTAAACGTTCTGCCAAGTGTTTTGACTCCGGTCTACGCAAGCGAACAAATAGACCCTTGAACCAATAGTTTTCAAGAAGCGTCCGAAAAGAGTTACAGATTAAAATTGCAAACGATTTTCAGTTTTGCTTTATGGCCAATGGGAGACGCGGTGGCCTAATGGTTAGCGCGTTGGACTCTGGACCGAGCGATCCGGGTTCGATCCCTATAGCCTGGCTCATTGTGTTGTGTTCTTGGGCAAGACACTTTTCTCTCACAGTGCCTCTCTCTACCCAGGAGTATAAATGGGTACCGTCGACAAAATGCTGGGGCGACAAAATGCTGGGGGTAACCTGCGATGGACTAGCATCCCATCCAGGGGGAGTAGCAAGACCCATAGTCGGCTTTATGCTAAGGAAACCGGGATAAGCTCTGGCAGTGTGGGCCAGTTTGGCCCGAGTGCGGCTTTACTTTAATTTTTATAGCCAGAACAAAACCCTCAAAAAACTAATTACATCGTTTGAGTAGAAACGTCTGTCATGCTGTCCGGTACTGTAGTTAGAAGTAAAACATTGATTTTAGGTACGAACAAATTGTAACAAAAGGACTGCGAAGGTCTCACCGGTTGTCCAAACTTGCACTTGTTCGACAACCTGATATCCCACTAATTATATATAACTTATATTTTTAAATCCATGCCGCAAAAGTTTGGTCAACAATATTTTTATTATTTTTCTAATTAACATGTCGCTCTTTTATTATTCGCAATTGGCTACATTTACAAGAGTTTACAATATCAAGATATCGAATCACATCAGTGTCGTTCGAGATAAAACCCATGATATTAAACAATTACAAAAATAGAAACGATACAATACAATTGAAATTAAATAAAAAAGTAATAAAATTACACAATTATATTCCAGTGCAAATTTAGGATGCAATATAGAGGAGTATTGTTGGAGTAAAGCGCAGCGTTGAGCTGAAAAATCATAATAATGAAATCCTACAACTTTAGCTTTTGTCCCTCTCCTTGGTTTTCCGTCTCTATCCTACTGTATTTTGTCTCCAATTGTCATTGATAACCAGCAAGACAGTCATGCCACGCTTAACGTTCCTGCTAAAGCATCGTTAAAACTATAGTCAATTCCAGCAGTGCCCATCCCCCTCCCTCCGGACAACCCCCGGAACAATTAAGCCGTTCAAATACCCCATGGTACTGTTAAATGAAGGCAGATTCTTCGTCTCTGGGCTCATCCAAAAGTTATAATTTAGCGCAAACTGACAAGGCACAGAGAGGCGCTACCTCTTAGCAAAATGTTCTGCAAGTAACCATGCAATATTTCTGTGTATCAACCATTTCATTTCTACATCCTAGAATCGACATTGTAGTTAACCACAACAAAATTTCTTGTTTTTGCTGACGAACTCATTAACGGAATGAAGCCAATTCATTTGAGGTAAAAAAGAAAAAAAAGAGAGACTATATGACTTTCTCCCTGGACTCAAATGTATCGCAATAAGATACGTTGATCCCACCTTCCGAGTCTATAGATAACAGAGAATGCTTGTTACATGGCATATGGAAGATATTAAGCATTCATTCTGTTTACTTTTCCCATAATTATTAAATAATCTATCAGAAAACTGAATTGAATAAAACCCGCGCAGTTTTTTGGGTTTGATCAGGGCGGAGGAAAGAATGGGTGGTGAAATGCGCACTGCGCTCTTGCGCGTTGTTTGATGCGGAGCAAAACTGGGTCGAGAGCGCTCGAGAGCGCTCGAGTTCAAAACATGTCGACAAATGAGGTTCAATAGCTGATGCAGAAAAGGATTGCTACAAGAGAACGCTACGGGATTTCAACTTAGTCTTTGCAGAATGAACATGTCAACATGTATGTAAAGCTGTATGCAATAAATAACAGGTTCAATATGTAAAATAAACAACGATTTTATTTATTATTATATGACTGAGAAAATTACTTCATTGTGATTGGCTGAGAGCAGGAAAATGTATCATTAATTTTTCATTTGCACTGCAGTGCAAATTAATGTTGCCGTGGCAATGGATGTGACGCAGGGCCGGCGGTAATTTGAAAACAGTCAAAATGGCCGAGCGTTTCCCCTCTTCAATCGCGGCAGCGTTCAATAGAAGAACTAAAGCAGCAGGCAAAAAATGCTAAACACGACCCAAAGTACCACAAATTGGCTGAGTACATCTCTAAGTGTTTGGAAAAAATTGGGCAGGATTACGAGGACATGACGTAAAGCTCGGGGCGTATTCTGCAAGCAAGCTGTTCGCCCAAACTGGAAGATTTAGGAGTTTGTTTAACAACTGCCTCATTGCACTACAGAAATAGTGCCAGCTTTCTGCTGTGTTGTGACGGTTTTACAGCTTAAAATACTAAAAAAAACGTTCTGTAAGAAGCAAATTTCGTTCAAAATCGCTCAGTCATTTGTAAAAACGGCGTGATTTTCATTAAAAAATAAAGCCAACAAAATGACCGTTCCTGGGTCGCGCGCGTTCGTAATTTTCTCAGTCATATAATAAATGAGTAATTGTGTGATATTTGAAAATTCTTTCAAATTGCACTCGCCTTTAGTGTAAAACCTAAGAACGAATGTCGCTAAGGATGGAGCCAAATTGGAAATGGTCAAAATCAAATTTCCTTCATACTTTGTGTGTAGTTAGTCCTTGGGGTGGGAACATTCATGATGATATTTGTTTCACTTCCTGCCCTAACCTAGACTTGGGATCAGGGGGAGAAGATCATGCCCAAAAATGTATTTTTTTAGGTATTTTTAAAAAAAACTGAGATTTTGTTAACTAATTATCTCAAAATGCAAAAGACTGGTTAAAATTCTGCTGACATCCTGGTATAATATCATCCTTCCGCTCCACAAAAATTGCACCGGATTTTCAGTTTGTCCCCTGGGGGCCCCTGGCCCCCTATCCTTTGGAAGAGGGGGAACCGCCTTTTTAAAAAACTGAAAATGAGACATCTTTGGCTAAAATAAAATAAAACTGGTATTCATATTTGATCAAATTTGAAGTTGCCAAATGAATATATCGTCCTTTGTGAATCTTTTGGTACTGAAAAGTTCGCGGGCACTCAACTATTTTTGGCAGAACAAATAATTTACAATTCATACCCACGGCAAAATGTTAATTTTCCGTCATTTTCAATGCCACTTTTATGGGGCTGAAATAATGCTATCTGTAGCAACTTACCACTACACTGTTTCTCTATCATCGATAATTTGAAAATATTTCATTTTTACAGCTTACATGTAAGCAACTTCAGAAATGAAAGTAACTATCGAAATATGTTGATTGTTATGATCAACGCGCAAGTTTACAAGTATAGTAATTGGAGCGTGGTGCGGCGCAAGCTTTTTTTTAATGTCATGATCGACGCAATAAGTTTACAAGTATAGTAATAAACGAAGTGTATAACGACGCAAGTATTTTTATTGTTAAGATCAAAGCGCAATCGACTTAGAATCAAAAACTGACCAATCAGTTTCTATTTCACTTGATTCTTCCATCCACGATTGATACGAACTACTGATACTCCTGGATTGTTACCATTTAATATGATAGAATAAATCTTATTTTCTTTTAGGGGCGACGTAACTACACATGGGGCGACGTAACTATACTTCGGGGCGACGTAACTTGGGGCGACTGTTCGATGGGGCGACGTGACTTGCTTCCCAAGAGATAGTCGATCGATTGAAAATCGGCTTGCTCCGCGCGGCTTGGTCGGGCCTGGAAATTGAAGTCGTAGAAATTTGTTGTTGCTTCTCCAAAAAACCGCCATAGTGAACTAAGTTAACTTTGAACTAAAAACCGTCAAATAAATGACCTTTTCTTCCTCGATAAGCGAAGTGGATATGTTCTCTCAGTGGTCCGCATTGATACTACGAAGAGTATACGGTTTATCGTACTGCTTATTTCCCGGCCTCAGAAAAAACTTTTTGGAATTCAAATATTTTGTCATTTTTCCTATTTTATCCTTCGAACGAAATCCGTCTTTGACTTTCATCAATATTCCTTCGCCATTACAGATGCGCGATACTACGGACGAACGCTCGGATTCCACGCTCGCGCTACTGAAATTCATGGCTGACATTTATTTCTTGCTATATTTGAATAGCGATGGTAGAGATAGGTTCTCGGTAACATTTGGTCGAATTGCTAGTTGGCTTTGACCGGGTTAAACAGCCATTTGAAGTCGGCCTCCAAGAAGTGTGCGGACAAATTCCAGAGTTCTTGATCAATGGCTCTGACAGTCCCACTTCACTTCGCTCGTTTGAGTTGACAAAATCCACCGCCTTTTTCGTATTTTCTCGACGATCGCTACAAAATGATATAGTATACCTTTCTCTAAATCTGGGGCGTTGCTGCAAAGGCCAATAACGCACCTTGAAGGCGTTTCTACAGACTTTACGAATGTGTATCGCATCTTCCTGAAGGAAACTAGTGGACGCAAAGGATCCAAGTTCCCGGGTTGACGTCACTAGCTGCTGGACCCATTCCCCTCAAAAACGCGGTTGTTAACAAAAATGGCGGCGTTTTTACGTGACTTTGCCGGGAACAGATAATCGAGGATTGAACCAAATCCAAAAATTATTCGCAGTAAAGTTTCAAATAACAAAATTTTATTTCAACGAATAAACATTTTTGGGGCTAGTTACACTTTAAAAAGTGTGTCATTTTTCTTTTATATATAATATTGAGCTAAATTTAATATATTGATGCTAACACTATCTGCCTTGACTAGCCTTTGCAATATCCGGTATTGAAATATAGTAGTTTGAACAATGGGAATAGAGTTCAGTTAAGTTTAGTTTAGTATTGGGATGGAGACAAAGTTTGGTTTGGAGGGAGTTATGGTCAAATAATAGAGATTGCAATGTAATATGTAGTTTGCTACATGTAAATAGCACAAAGACTCATATTGTTCGCTTTCCATATCTTCCAATATAGTTAAATGTGATAAGTTAATTTCTAAAGTAATATGATTGTTTACAAAGCCAAAATACATGACGTCGTTTGCTTCGGGAGGCGTGGTGGCTTAATGGATAGCGCGTTGCACTCTGGATCGAGCAGGCTGGGCTCGAACTCTTGTCAAATTTATAAATCAAGGATTCTATTTTGATTATTTTCTGGTGAAATACACTTGAATCTACTACACTTGAATTCTACACTCGAATGAACAAGAATCGACCACAAGGTCTTCTCGACTCAAAAAACAAAATCGCGTGATTTCCAAATTTGGGACACACTCACCCCTTGATTAACAAGGGATGTGTCGATCAACTAATAATATGACAAAACGAAAACGAATTTTGGCTTCTGTTCAGTTCACTTGGTAACAGAACTACTAAAATAAGTTCTGGTTACAGTTCAAACGTAAATCAATATTGAAAGTTTTGACTCAAAGTCCAGTTTTCCACAAATGTGATAGTTTACAGCGAACATCTCTTGCCTCCTACCACTAAGCTCAATGGGGAACAGCTTCTGTAATGATCTTCTGAATGTAACTGCCTTTCCGCCTTAATCTACAGCTCGCACTTCTGCAGCGCGCACATTTCCATCTCTGCCCGTCAGCAGACACTCAATCCTCTCCATGCTCCAATTTAATCTTGAGACATTGTCTTCTTGTAGAAAAAGTAGGGGGGGGAAGAGTGAATGAAACAATGATTTAGCCTGGAGCTAGCACTAAGTGGTGAGGGGGGGGGGGGGGGGGGGGGGGATTCAGACATTACCGTGAATATATGATGGGAACACATAAGCGTCATATCATGAAAACTAGGCTGTATACCCCCCCCCCCCCCCCCCCCCCCCCCAATATGCTTTCCATATTTTAGTTTTTGCCGGTACAACATTCGATGGAATTTTTATAGGAGCTTATGTTATGTTGTTATGTTTCACTTTCAATTGATATCGATTATTTTTCGATACATTTTCTGTTAATTTAAATAGTTAGTTTCCTATTCACAAAGTAACGAGAAGTTGCACTATACCTCTGCAATACGTTTTCCTCAGACCTGTTAGACCCTGTTATTTTGATCTTACAAACATGATCATAAAAAAATGTTATTTTACTCTGGTCACATGCACTGGTGAAATAAGAAGCGCAAGCATATATAAGAAAAAGGTTTCTTGTGCCTGTACATTTGCTACACGTGGGATTTGTATGGTTATTCTTATGCTTATCTAACAGGTGTGAACCATAATGATAATAAATTAAAACAAAACAAAACAAAAAAACACGAAACCTTCTCAGCCATTCCATCGATGATCGCTTGGCTGTTTACTAAACTTTGACTTCACCATGGCACCACAGAAAAATACAATACTGTCCGAATGAAAAAAATAAAAAAATAAAAATAAAAGGCACGTGATACGCGCAAATCGATGACGTATTATTGTACACACCTGTATTCAGTTATTTATGTTTCAAAATATGTTGACACATCCGTCATATCATATCCGTTTCTAGCTAATATTATTTTAAAATGCGACCATAGCTTTCCATCGGACTCTGTTCTTTACCAGCTGTTTTGTTTCATCCCAGGTCCTCCCGATGTTTTCTAACTCATTGATCAGTGTTTATTTGACTGTTTTTCTTCCCTGCTCGTACATAGTACGATCATTCCATGTACCATGTCTCAAACGGAATTTCGGCGAGATCAGATTCATACGTGCGTGCTCCACTTTATACCATACCCGTTTGTTAGAGGTTATGGGGTTTGTTTCTTTTTCTTCCACCCCCGCGGGGCGTCCATAGAATAAGCAATAGTTTCAGTTATCGCAGCCATTAAATCCAGCACGTGGTGGTTGGCCTTCGTGCCTTCACCAGAGCCCTTTAGCCGCCGTGGGCGTTGCCTAGGATCCACGACGTGTGACATAGGGTTGGCCTTCTAGATCCCAAATAAGCTCTGTAATAATTATTATTATTTAAACTGTGGAAAAAAAAATATTATATAAGTACATACATTTGTATGTACTTATATTGTGGTAGGGCGTTGGACAAAAACCAGCTGAAAGATTTGCCACCAGGTGTTTTTACTAAGAATATTGGGCTAGAGCGGCTGTAATTATAAGTGAATTATTATTTATCTACTGAAAAAATAATTATAATTCTGAAGGGAACGAATAAAAACTAAGTATTGAGAACATCAAGAGACAAAGCAGTCGCACAGCTAGGCATAGGCTTTGACAAACAAAAACAAACGTTCGTCCGTGTACATTATTCAGCACTGTCGTCTCAAAATATTTCTTGGAGAATCTAACTCGCTTTCCGAAAAGCAGCAAAGGGAAACCTATATTCAAGTAAAATGCAGGTAATGTAATTATTCTCAGTTGACCTGTCAGACTGCGGATGTTGTGCATCACATGTTGCCGCTGCTCCTGCATGTTCATCGGTGATCCTAGCCTGGAAGACGGCAAGGGAATAGCTTCAGTGAGCATCTGCGCTGCAGTATTGGCAACCAAAGTCTCCTGGGCTTCCCAATAGCTGAACATTTTAAATTATCTGCCCACTCATTGGACGACATCGTTGTGTGTTGCTTCAAGCAGTGTACCGGTAGTAACACCCGCCGCAAGCAGCAAGAAATGAAGCTAATATTTTTTTAGCTTGGCACGCTCAGGCCGAGCGGTCCTAGCGGTTTTTTTCGCGCACATTCCACGTGCACGCGATTACTATATGTATGATGTAGCTCGTCTATTTTGAATTGAAAGCCCTGGCCAAACGAAGACGCAAGTTGTCAACTTGCGTCGACTTGCGAGTTTGTTTGGTCAGGACTTGCGCGCACTTGCGTTGGCTTTCGATGACTTCAGTTGCGCGTGTTCGCTTAGCCTGTGGGACTCTCGCGGCTCCGCCACTCGCGACAGCGGCTGGCCGCTACGAATTTTGCCTTCGCGCGTCAACAAGACCGCCAGCTACGCAGGCTAGTGTTCACTTTGATTAAGATCAAATTTCCGTGCTAGTCGACGCAAGCTTTTCACCATTTGGACATGCAATGCAAGTCAACGTAAGTTTTTTTGTTTACTTCGAGTGCTGAATAACAGCGCGCGCAGAAGCATTGAAATGGCCTTCTGTTGCAACTTGCATGCACATGAGAGTACACTTGCGTGTCCGTTTGGCCACGCATCGCAAGTTTTCAAGTTTCATATTTTAAAATTTGCGTCTACTTGCGTCTCCGTTTTTCCAGGCTTAACACATCCTCGTTCCCAGAGCTCCTCGTTCCGGAATTTTCGGACATCCGGTAAAGCCTGAGACCAGAGCCTCCGTTTCTCCAACCACGTGTCCAAAAGAAATGGACGATCTGGGAACGAGAATGGGCTTAACATCAATTTTAGTTTTCTTTGACTATGTTTTTTGCGCGCGCATTCAACGAGCATACATGGCGTATCTCGCCTATTTTATCACACAGAAGAAGGCTCATCCCGAAATGATTGTGGTTTGAAATTATTTGATACTTCTAGGAGCTTTTCAACCTTATTTAATGTAGGAAAGGTAATTCATTTTGAGTAGGTATATTATTATCCAAAGATTCTACGAAAACTTGACCAAAGTTAAACTTTTATCCATTCAGCAACGAGTTCGACTTAATTAAAACACTATTTTGATTATAAACTAGAATTTGATAAAGGTAAATTAATCGCCGTAGAGAATTTCTAGAAGCTGACGTTTTGAGCGTTAGCCCTTCTACGGAGCACGTTGTTCCGACGAAGGGCTAACGCTCGAAACTTCAGCTTCTAGAAATTCGCTACGGCATATAATTCAGCTATGTTTTTTTATTTGCCCGCCGACGCAGCACTACAGTTTCATTAGAAAACTAATCACTTTGTTAATTAAAACACGACCGATTCCAACGAGCGATTATTTGTTGCTATTATTCGCCAATGTAAACAATGATTTACATATACATGCTTCGTTCACAGGACATGTCAATTACATGTTTCCAATTTATTAGCTGACAATATACCCTGAAGAAGATAAATTATATTTGAATGATTTCAACTTTTCAATCGACGCTTCTTTCGACCGATGTTGAAATGTATGGCTTAGGCCCCGTCTACACTAATGCGTTTTTGAAACGCTCCGTTTTTACCAAAAAGCACATCAAAAATTCCGTGTCCACACTATAGTTTTCGCAGCGTTTTTTCCGTCTACACTGAAACGCTCGGAAACGCTCGAAAACGCTCGAAAAATGCTACAACCATTATCTGCGCATGCGACAAATAGATGGAAAGACTAGATCGGAGTTCACGTGATGTGAATGGACGTCAGCGTTTTAGAAAGCCTCCATTTTCGCTGTCCACACTAATACGAGAGTGCTCCGTTTTCAAATGTCTCCACTGTGGACAACGTTTTTCAAATGTATGCGTTTTCGATGAAAACGGATCAGCGTTTTCGATCGTTTTAGTGTGGACGATAGACGAAAACGCATAGAAAAATATACGTTTTCGAAGTGTGGAGTGGGCCTTACTCTTTGCTAGAAAAAAAAAAAACATTATTTTAGTACTAAAATAATAATAAAACAAATACTTCATGTTTGGTTCGCTTGTTCAATTTTTCTCGTGAATAAAACTCGTACACCGCTCACCAACCATGAAGTAATCTCTATGAATTGTGCAGCCATTTCACGCTGCATTTACTCTGTGAGTTAAAACTACTCGTAGTTTTAACGTATCTTGGCATTTAAAGAAAACAAACAATATATACAGGTCTTGGTAGCATACAATAAATATATACTGTGGAATTAAATTAGACACATCTGTCCTTCTTCCCTAAGATTTAATTAATTATAACGGAATGGTTAGAAAATTAAGTTACATTAAAACATAATATAAACATAATGTTTTTCTCCACTGCGGAGTTGACTATTTGCATAATATATAACTTTGGAATTAAAATGCAACTACATGTATGTAACCATATTGACAAAAAAAAAGATACGACCCTCTTAACTTCCTCTTCCCTCTCTGGAAGTCACGTGTCAATGATGACGTCATACACCAAATTTGATTTGAAAAAAATCTAAAACAATATAAGGATGCAAAAATTGCAAAGATTTTGGAAAAAACTCTTCGTAAAAAGCGAAAATCTCATGAAAATACGATAAATTTAGTAAGTCAGCGCGGGCACTTTCTGCCCCCCCCCCCCCCCCCCCCCCCCACCCCCTGGCAGAATAGGGTTAAAATTAAAACAAATACTGTTGTTCAGTCAACAAATAATATAATAGTCGCTTCTGGGTCACCCTGACCTACTTAGTGTACAGAGTACCCCCCCCCCCCCCCCCCACGGGGGAGATTCCCTTTCCTCCAGAATTTAATTCTTGATAATACTATAGAAAGCGGCGAAATACAATGATACACGCGTAGCCATTTCCTCATTGTCTTCTCTTCCTCGCCTCTGTCATCAACACGAACGGTTGAAAAATCAAACTCTTACCCCGAAACCAGTCGGTAAACCGCCAATTAATCCTTTCCCTCAAGCAGATGGAGAAATTCCGTTTGTTGTTCATCCTTGAACTACTCGAAATTAAAACCCTTATCTCCAATTGTTGACAGCACTTTGTGCAACGCACGATTCGAACAGATCAACCGTCATAACAAAATGCAGATGTTTACGCGTTCGTATTTCCTTTAAGTGACATATTAATCACCCGAAGCGGAAAATTGGGAATGTTACGTTCCCTCAGAACACGTAAAATACGAGTTTTGTAAGCCTTTAAATTGTAAGATCATTCAGACCTCCCCGTTCCAGTCTCTCGCGGATGTGCTGCTTACTGTCGCGGCGCCCCATACGAATTTTACTTCGCGCGCGAACAAGACCGCCAGCTATACGCAGGCTAAAGAAATACTTCATAACTGATCATACAAAATAGCTGTAGTCAATTTTATGTTACTTAATTTCTTATAGCTCTACTAAGATTGGTCAGTGATTAATTCAAATAATTCAGTTTCTAATCAGGTTCATATATATTCATGTAAAACAGCATAGAGGCAATTTCACTTTTCATTTGTTATATGTTATGCTGTGCAGATGACGTTTCAAGAGAGCTTGCTTGCAGGCTACCTCGTGTCCTAAATAACGCATTACATTTCATTTCATTGCATATCCTACCAGACTCATGGAAAAGTAACCGACGCACACGTCAAACTTTTTTGTACATCAGAATTATTGCTTTAAATAATTACATTTTTTTCTTGTTAACGATGTTAGGGAATACATCGAAACGTTGAATCTCGCTTGTATTTGTAATGTTAGTGCAATGTTTAACTAAATCAATAAATATGACGTTGTACGGAAAATCCTAAGTGATAACAAAGGAGTGCCATTAGCCTCCACAAAATATGGATAACATTTCATTCACGTTCTTTAGTGTAATTCCTTTTTTCTCAGTAGTTAAATTAAACAAAATATTTAATTTGAAGACTTTTTGTTAACTTGTAGTGCGTTGTCCAAGAACCCGTTGGAAGAATTGCCTTCTGATATTTTCAGTACAAATACTGATCTGTGGTGGCTGTAAGTAACAAGCTTTCTCAACTAATTAATTAAGCGATAGACCTTAACTACAAAAACTTTAGTTAGCAGATTTGTGCACGTTGTGAAATGCCATAATAGCAGGAAGTATAAGATCGAACCGAACGTACATCTGACATCACTAAATGGACATTGCACGTGTGTGCTAGTGCATGTCCCTAACGGCGGATTAAAATGAAAAATAGCTAAGAATCCGAGGAAAATTTTTAACGGATTAAAGGCAGTTAACCGTTTACACGTAAAACAGTAAAACTAGTGAAAAAATGTATGAAAAAGGTATTTAATGTCATCCTAACATTTTTAGTAACCCCACTTTCAACAAATCCACGCCACACCCTTTGTACCATTTGCATCCATTTTATTGGCGAAAATTGTAAGTTGTTCGAGTTTTAGGGCTTTTTTCTGTTTTGGTCACGTGACTTTACAGATCTGGTTGAAAAAAGTTAAAGAGACCATCAATCGAATAGACTGCGAGCAGGCCCTATTTCTTTCCGATAGCGAGCGCGAGAGAGCGGTAATATAAATCGAGCGCGAAGCGCGAGTGAGCGGGAATGGGCCGAGCGAAAGTGAGGCACGAACGAGCGAAAGAAAAAAGCTTTCCCTCTTTCCGACGCGTGCTAGAATTTCCCGTTGTAAAGACAACGGGAAATTCCGATTGGTTAATTAGACAATAGAAAACAAACAAACAAACGTATTGTTTTTTGTTTTTCAATTTTAAACGCTTTTTGGGGGGAAAATGATGTCAAAAAGCTAACAGCTAAATTTAATTTTTACCTTATGGAAAAACTAATGCATGATTTGAAAAGAACATGTAGAAACCATTTAAAACGTAAATAAAATGACATTTTGTTGAAAATATATTGCATTTTGAAAATTGCCAAATTTCTAAAAAATAGTAAAACATATATTTTGAACTAATTGGAATGAGCTTTTTAAATTATTTTTTCACATTTGAATTTGTCTTACAGTCAAACTACTGTAACCGGGGCCACCCAGACAAAGTTAACCAATCACATGGCAGAACGGGAACAATACATTCCAACATTTTTTAATTGAGCCAATCCAATGTCGAGTACAGAACAATGAAATTGCAACTTCTTCGTTCGCGATGAATACAAATGAATGAAATTTTGTGCGGTTCTACGGCGTGGATTTTCGATTTCAACCCTTTTATCTTTGACAAGTTTTAGCAGTACGATTTGGAAGGAAAATATATGCGAGTCAATAAAAGAGAAACTCCAAACTGCGTGAAAACTGGGAATGCGACGGTTGTACAGTATGTTTCCTCGAATAAAAGTGCGTGGCGGATTTGAAATAATTTGTTCGCTCTTGACAAATTCAAGTTTTCTCTACGGCGTCAACCGGCTGAATAGCTACGCATGTCGGGGTTTTGGCGGTACCATTTGGAAAATAAATACACTTGATGCCAGCGAGGGAAGACTTTATATTCCAAACTGCATACGACGGCCAATAGTTCCGGCAAAGTGCGTGACGGATTTGAAAACAACGAAAGCACGGCTTGTTTTACCATTGTGATGAATTCAGTTTTTTATACATTGTCGGATCTTTGATTTTTCCAGCTTGTTCCACGCGCCTGGTTTTTATTTTGTCAGTACAATTTGGCTGAAATTAAAAAAATAAGTAAAAGAGAAATTCAAAGTTGCATAAAAAGAGTGTCGGCTGTATACATGTATTTGAAGTTTCGGCAAAGTGAATTGTCGCGAGAAAAGAACTCAACCGCTGGAGTAGAATATTTTGCCGGCAGTCAGAATCACGTTTCGTAACGGCGAATTCTTTATTACACTGTCATTTCTGATCGCATGACTATTGTCTGATTTGCGTTGAACTTTCGAAACTGTTTCGAATCCTTTCGGAAAAATTACTGAGAAAGAAGCCAACTCAGTGCCAATAAAATCGCTTCGATCTTTCCGAGAAAAGTCCTGACTGTTCTAGGGAAAAGTCCCGAATTTTCTAGGAAAGATCGAAGGCGACTCTGCTAGCACTGAGTTGGCTTCTTTCTCTCATGCGATCAGAAATAACTGTAATACTGAATAATTTGCCGTTACGAAATGTGATTCAAACTCTGCCGACAATTGCAAATATTCTACTCCGGCGGTTGAGTTTCTTTCTCGCTACAATTCACATGATTCACTTTGCCGAAACTTCAAATATACAGCCGACACTCTTCTTGCAATTTTGAATTTCTCTTTTACTTATTTATTTTAATTTCAGCCAAATTGTACTGACAAAACCCCGACAATGTATAAAACTGAACTGAATTCATCACGCTGGTAAACAAGCCGTGCTTTCGTTGTTTTCACTGAATCCGTCACGAACTTTTCCGAAACTATTGGCCATTGCGTGCACTGACTTTATGCAGTTTGGAATATAAAGTCTTCCCTTGCTGGCGTCAAGTGTATTTATTTTTCAAATGGTACTGCCAAAACCCTGACAAGTGTAGCTATTCAGCCGGTTGAAACACTGTGGTTGACTCCGTAGAGAAAACTTGAATTTGTCAAGAGCAAACAAATTATTTCAAATCCGCCACGCACTTTTATTCTGAGAGGAAACATACTGTACAACCGTCGCATTCCCAGTTTTCACGCAGTTTGGAGTTTCTCTTTTATTGACTCGCATATCTTTAACTTCCAAATCGTACTGCTAAAACTAGTCAAATATAAAAGGGTTGAAATCGAAAATCCACGCCGTAGAAACCGCACAAAATTTCATTCATTTGTATTCATCGCGAACGAAGAAGTTGTAATTTCATGGTTCTGTACTCGACATCGGATTGGCTCAATTCAAAAATGTTGGAATGTATTGTTCCCGTTCAATTCTGCCCTGTGACTGGTTAACTTTGTCTGGGTGGCCCTGTTTACAGTAGTTTGACTGTAACATGGTCTTTGAAATACATGCATTAGTTTTTGTCACAAAGTGAAAATAAAATGTTGCTGTTAGCTGTATGACGTAATTTTCCCGCCAAAAGCCGTTAAAACCGAAAAACAAAAAAACATACGTTTGTTTGAAATTACAATGTCTGTATATCACAGGCCGCCCAAGCTAAAGATAAGAGAAACAGTGTCACGGTATAAGCGGCATTGTGTTACAACGGCTCGATTTATAAGGGTTTGTATGGGAACGCAACGGTTATGTTTTTAGAAGATATAAAATCGAATGTTTTGTGAATGAAAACGACTTACCCTGTTGCTGTGTTGTATTCTTTGTAGTTTGCCAGCTTCTCAGGCCGGTTTGAGGCGATTTAGGCGAGTTTTAGTTTTCGAGGTTTTCCGTTAATATAATTATTAAAGTAATAATTATATTAACGGAAAACCTCGAAAACTAAAACTCGCCTAAATCGCCTCAAACCGGCCTGAGAAGCTGGCAAACTACAAAGAATACAACACAGCAACAGGGTAAGTCGTTTTCATTCACAAAACATTCGATTTTATATCTTCTAAAACATAACCGTTGCGTTCCCATACAAACCCTTATAAATCGAGCCGTTGTAACACAATGCCGCTTATACCGTGACACTGTTTCTCTTATCTTTAGCTTGGGCGGCCTGTGGTTATATCGCATAGTTTGAGCTCCATCGGATCAAAAATACAAAAGTAGTTGACTAGTTTCACTTTCAGAACGTCGCGCATCATCATCTGCTGACCCGGCGTGAAGGACCAAATTTAAATGGAATATAGAAAACGGTCGCATATCAGTCTTGTTCCTAACTCAATTATGGCTTGTTTTAGTGGAATGTTCGGAATGTTCCTTAGATAAACGAAATTCATCAAAAAGAAAAATACAGAAATGAGAACGAGATATCGTTAATATTTTGGAGCGTAAATTATTTCTCAGTGTGTAATAGTTTATAAATATATTTCGGGTACAAATGATTATGGGCCAAATAGCTTTGTACACACATAGGGTTAATAAAACCTGCCATAACATACAAATAATATCAAACTCGTGCGATAACGTCATTGGCCACGTGACTATGCTTAAAATAATGCGTTTTAGCTCACTGCGAGAACAGGCCTCAATACATGTACAGTTGAATTCCGATAACTCGAACCTTCAAGGGGAATCGAAAAAGGTTCGAGTTAGCGGGAGGTTCGAGTTATTGAGGGTAAATTAGTAAGAAAATGACCTGAAGGGGAATCGAAAATGGTTTTTTCGAGGTTATTATTATACTTATGTAGGAGTCTGGGGCGGGGGGGGGGGGGGGCGGGGGGGGGGGTGAAAGACCGCCTGCAACAAAACCTAGGTAATTTGAATGCAGCCAATTTCCCGTCCACAGCGGACGGGAAATTCCGACTGGTTGAGAGCTGTGAACACGTTCAATCAAATGTTAGTTGAACTCCAAGGGAGATGGACCAAATCTATATCTGCAAAGAAATCGCTGAATTTTGCGGTGACAGTAAGGAGAACTCGGAGCAAGTACCCAACGCGGAATAAGATCTCGCCTCAAGTTTGTAATGTTGACAAAAATCCTTTGTTTACATTGAATTTTGAACGTGGACGATTTGCTATCAAAGCAAAGTACGCCAGTTAAAAGTTGAAATCGTGAACCCCAGTGGCCGTGTTGACCCACATTGTTCCTTTGACGAGGGCAATACGAAGTCGATGATCCTAAACTTGTGTCTTTCAAAGGCATCGAGACACGATCGATAGATCGCCTTCTCTGCTGTGAGAAAAGGAATTGTTGGCGGGTTCTCGACGACGGAATCATTACTTCACTGGACAATTCCAGTGCCGTACAGTTCAGTGAAGCCATCTCAGCTATCTGATGTTCAATTATACTCTTCAATTGTAGCAATAACAAGAAACACAAGTCTTCGCTCGACAACATTTCGTCCCTGGCCAATGCGAAAATCGTGTAGATCAAACTTGACCAAAACCAGTAGGCAGTACTGCCATTACGTCCTTTCCGCAAAGGCACTGTTTCACGGCCGTCTCCTGCTCTTTCTTCAAAAACAATTATTGATTTTCCCTTTGAATATTCAGGAAATTTAACGCTTTCGATAAACTCTCTTCGACCGTCCCCATTTTCGTTCGCTTGGAAATGTGTGATAAAATTGGTCCATCTCCCTTGGGAGTTCAACTAACATTTGATTGACGTGTTCACAGCTCTCAACCAATCGGAATTTCCCGTCCGCTGGTGGACGGGAAATTTGGCTGCATTCAAAATACCTAGGTTTTGTTCCAGTCGGTCTTTCAAACCCACCCGCCCCAGACCCTCGCGGCTCCGCCGCTCGCAATAGCGGCTTTGCCTTGCCGCTATCCTTTTTCCTGCGCCAACAAGACCGCCGGCTACGCAGGCTAACGTTTATTCGAAAATATACTTTTTTGTCAACATAGTAATTCAGAGAACTATTTAACTTATAAATACCGGTTGCTTATCAAAGTAGTGCATAAGACATAAAGCTAATGTTTGATTTACAGTCCCGTTCATGTTCAATTACTTTGATAGAGATTAGAACGTCGCGTCATAATAAAGGTAGCTTACCATTAATCAAAATAATATTTAATTATCATAGGTACTTGTCCGATATCCAATTGCAATATCTTCCTCGAGAGATTTTTAACAACAATAAAAATCTAAGATATCTGTAAGTACGAACATGTTGAATGATTAATCTTTCGTTCTAAATTTAATGCATGTATACGCACACGATATTTCTCTAGTACGTAGCCGGTTAATAATAAAGTTAATTTACTGATCCAGTTCAGTTTCTGTGTATGTACACTGGGGAAACTGGATAAGACTGTTATAATTGTGATCAAATTGTCTACTAATATTGTTCTCTTGATGAAACAACTGTCCGTAAAAAAACAATGTTGAGATTGAATAATTCTTACTTCAATTAATAATTATATGCACGCCATGTGCCTCAAGAAGGCGGTTAATATTATTATAAAACTGATGAGCAGGTTTACTTAGCTCGTTGTAAGGACATAACATTGTAAAACACAGAGGTGAGCTGGGGAATACTATTTTCACAGTGTCTCCTGACTAATCAGATATTTTCGTTAGCTGTAGAATCGTTAGCATTTGGTCATATTTCCGAATCTTGACCAGTCCGTAATCAATTACCAACC
The DNA here is from genome assembly GCA_029204205.1 of Desmophyllum pertusum. Taxonomy (NCBI): domain Eukaryota; kingdom Metazoa; phylum Cnidaria; class Anthozoa; order Scleractinia; family Caryophylliidae; genus Desmophyllum; species Desmophyllum pertusum. The sequence continues at coordinate 33,572 of MU826418.1, forward strand.
GAAAACGTTATAAAGATCATAAACAACACCATGTGATAGTTGAGATGTCAGTTTTAGATGCATGCATCAATCATATTACTGCAGACTGGTTTATAGAGGGATTAATTCTTAAAACTTAACTTGAAATTATATACAGGAAATATATGAATCAAAGAGAAGCATGGTGCATTAAAATAATTAATATTTTTTTCGAATTATGCAGGCGCTTAAACGACAACAACCTGAACCGATTGAACAAAAGTATGTTTCATGGCTTGACCTTTTTAAGGGAACTGTAAGTAAATAATCAATAATTAATTTTCAAATGTTTGATTTACTGTGTATATTTGAATTCAAACAGTGTTTTATTATTCTTTTCAACGTAATAAATAATTGTATAAATAATCATAATTATTGTTTTTAAAATATAATTCCATGACGAACTTCGTTAGGCCACGATTTTTTTTTGGCAAATTAGGCTAAGGGTATATTGAATCTACCATGGCAGGCGGGGGGGGGGGGGGGGGGGGAGGGGGATAGAGATAGGGCCTGGGACCGAGAACCATGCTCTCACAACTTGCAAAGCGATCAAGTTCGTTTTGGTCAGCGGTGTTTTCTTAAGGCTTCTTTTCGCGCGAAAAAACTCCTTAAAAAATTAATTAACGTTCCTATAAACTATTTCGAGATTATTCCAACACGTTCAATTTGTACAATGTGGCCGAACTTTCTAGGAGCTGAATTCGTGCGTTCAAATCCAGGACAGAAACAGGAAAATTAACCTTCGCTTGTTGACGTTCTCCATTCTTGGTTTGCAACTGACGTCATCGCCGCCAATTTGTGGTCCCCACGACTATAGAAGTAACTTGTAGCGATGGAATTTAAAAACCGATTATGTATGTTGTTGCACCATTTGTCGCGGACATTGTATAACCCATATACAGTCAAGTTTTAGCTCCCTGCTAAATTAGTAATATGAAAAGGCCGCTTAATTCCGAGAGTAACCAGGTGCCGGATTTTAGGAAAAAAAGTTACGACCTTCCTAAGATACGTCTTAAGTGCTTATTCACGAACGATATCTTATTATCAGGAGTCTCCTAAGTTTACTGTTACCCGGCAATTATTGATTAGCAAAAGTAAGCCAATCAGAGTTTGTTGTATATATAACGCGCTCATAAATATATTAATATATGACGTACAATTCGGCAGTCTATATAATTGCTCCTTGGGGAAATATTTTCTTTATTTCAATTTAAGGTGGCTCATAACAGTTTAGACCTTTCCGTCTCTGGCATTCTATCACAAGTACACCAATGATATTTAACAATAAGCTTCGTAAATCTTTACAAACGAGGGCAATAACGAAGACAACAAATACTTATCTTTTTGAGGCTGTTTGGATTTTATTTTCACTATCTATAAATGGAAACATAACACCAAAAATAAGAGTTCAGTCCTATAGTTTAACTGGAAAGTAAATTTTCGGAAAAGTACAGATCAGTGTACAACAATGCACTCTATATTGTCGACGTTTTTGTAGTATTGCTCTGTACTCGTGAAATCTACAATTAAATTAAATTTTTAGAACATAAAATGTGAACTAATGTAATCAAACTTAGAAGCTGACCTTTAGCATTCCGAAAGCGACACACCACCTCAAATGAGTTACTTAGCTTTCGAAGCATTCAGGATTAAAAGTATACCTGTCCACTGTCTCAATTTGCTAACAGAAATGAAATAGCTTGGCCCTAAAAAAAATACGGTAACATAAATCTCACCTAAAGGAACAGCAAAACCTCATCAAATGTAAATGTTTACTCGCATGAGTGATCAAAGTCAAGCCATTCCTCCCGTCTTTTCTTGTTGCCATTTTCTACAATATCCCGCTTGCCGGTGTAACAACCTCCCGTCAAAGAGGTGACCCAGCACTCCAGTTTTAAAACAAATTGTTAACCACTATAAAATTCAAGCCAAATATTGTTTTTATCGCCTATAGCCTGCGTAGCTGGCGGTCTTGTTAAAAAAAGCAAGAAATTCCTTGAATAAATTAAGGAATCTTCTTTAGGTATGTTTTATTAACTCTATTCAGAATATATATTGAAGGGAACTTTCCAGAAAACACAGTACCTAGCTAGTCTCATAGCGTTGCATGTAATTAATGGTGACTATTATTTTCTGATTATTTCGTGGCAGGTACATTCACAACAACCAGTTGGAGTCGTTGCCTGAGGGAATTTTCAGCAAAAATACCCGGCTGGTGAATCTGTAAGTAGGACTATTATTCTTAATTTACAGAACACTATTAATCCCTGGGAGAGGGATCAGAAAATGTATGTGTCGAATGAAAACATATATTATTTCAGGACCCTGTAGAATATATACTCCTACGTATGTCATACGTTTTCCTACAGTTTACCGGTAAGCATTTTAATGTCACTTTCTTACAAATTGCTTTGAAATTGCATTTCTTCCAAGGCAACTTAGTTTTGATTAACACTGAGGTATGGGACGGGGACTGTAGTTCGAATTAATAATATTATATCGTTATACGAAAGCGTTGATTTGTATAGGATTTCGTTTCCACTAGCCTCTTTTCGCACATGTTATATTTTAATTTTGAGTCTTTTCATGATATAGTATCCCTATGTTCTTAGACATGCAATAAGTCGACCAATCCAAAATTACGCAGTTTTTCAGATAACTGAATCTCAATTGCAAGTTTCACTCGTTTTCACCATCAGCTAAAATCTATAGAATATGCCTGATTCTGGTAGTAATTTCGATACATACAAGAAGTGTTAACTGTTATAAAGTTCAAGGAATCCATCGTGGCTACTTTATGTCCCACAGATATGATTTTAGGCACTATAATGGACCTTAACAGCCATGTGGAAAGACAAAATACATGGGATTAAATGCGATAGCAAGCGCATGCGCCAATCAGTATTAGAAGACTAAATGTGTGTGTTGATAAAGTGTACACAAAGGTGAACCCTAAGAGATGGGTGGTCTATGAGCATGCGATGCGATGCGATGCGATGCGATGCGATGCGATGCGATGCGATGCGATGCGATGCGATGCGATGCGATGCGATGCGATGCGATGCGATGCGATGCGATGCGAGCGATGCGATGCGATGCGATGCGATGCGATGCGATGCGATGCGATGCGATGCGATGCGATGCGATGCGATGCGATGCGATGCGATGCGATGCGATGCGATGCGATGCGATGCGATGCGATGCGATGTGATGTGATCCCTCAGCATTGTAAATCTCAATGTCTGGTTTAATTTGCTAGCCTAATCCTACCTCGTTAAAATGCTGAGGGAACTCATGAGATTTCGAAGCAAACACACACATGAAGAGACCAACACATCAGAAATGTGTTTAATCTCAAAAACTGTTGGAAGAAACCCCTCGTAAAACTAGGAAATCTCATAATTTTGTATAGGTAATCGCATGGGGCCGAGTAAAATTAAGGATTAATATCACGCGTGTTTTCAGAAGTTGCAGAAATTGCCCGAGACGCGCAGCGACAAGGGCAATTTCTGCAACTTCTGAAAACACAAGTGATATTAATCCTTAATTTTACGAGGAAACATACGATTACTTGTTTATGACATAGAGGGCAAAACTTTCGGAAAACCTTCAAAGCGCCGCGAAGCTAAATTCTGCCGCGGCGGAACGAACTGATATTTCTTCCAAAAATCACACAGAATCACAGGAAGATCAAGCAAACCCTTACGTTCAGAACAGGGTAACGTTGACTGTTATGTAAATCTTAAGAGAAAATTGTAAGTCTTGAAAATAAAAAAAATAACAAGCTTGCAATCAAGCCAAGTAAAACGTAATTTTATTCACCTGTTTGCATGTTTTGAAGCCGGCTTTCCGCTGCGAGCTGCTTGACATGTCAATCCTACATCGATAAAACCGTGAGCAAACGACGAGTCCAAACAAACTTGTGGAGGTAATTTATCCGGTTTAATTTGACCTTCTTCTTTCTTTGAACAAACTCTGTGATCTTTTATACTCTGGTTGCACGTGATGAAGCCCGTATTTAACAGAGGTGAAGCGAAGAAGTCAGTTGGCAGCCATGAATGAATTTCGTCGCAAACTCGCCAAGTGTCTAGCTGATGCAAGTTTTCTAGTTTTCAACTGAAATAATCTTCTGTTGCTTCGAGTGAAACACTGAGATTCAGCTTTCGGAATTTCGTTTCAAGCTATCACACGGTTTCCGTTCCTTTTTCATCAAATAACTCGGGAAACTGAAGTCAAACTCCGAAGCGACGTACAAGCGAGCGCTGTGTTTGAAAATTCTGCTAAAAATCCCGCCGTCAAGAAGCCAACTGAGTGCAGCGCGCTCAGCCAATTAGGAGCGAGGAATTTTGCCGCTCGACCAATCAGGATCAAGTTATTTTGCCCCGGGCAAACCAAAATTAATGAAAAATGCCCTCTGTCTCAGCCAATCAGCATTCATTAATTTTGCCCTCTATGTTATAAGTTGAAAAACACCGAATTTGGGTAAAACGGCCTGACAAAACTTGATTGCAATAGAAACACCAAGTAACGTGATAAAAAAAATTGACACACTAAAATGTTTCCAAATAAGTTTTAGGAAAAGTAACAAAGTTTCGCTATAATTGCTAGAATGCTCTTTGACCCTATTCGGCCTGCGCTCTTTTATCATTCGTGAGCCTGGAAGGGGGGGGGGGGGGGGGGGGGCAGCAAGTACTCCCCATGTATCTCGAAAAGTATTGACGCTATGAAAATGAAACTTACATGGTGTGCAAAGCATCCGAAAATATATATTTTAGTGACGGAAGTCCCGTGTCAATTGTGACGTCATACACACTATAATGACGTCATACATACGGAAAATCTCCAAATTTGATTTGAAAAATCAAGAAATATACAAAAATACTAAAACGGCCAAAATTTTGGTAGGATTTCATCGTAAAGGCAAAAATTCAAAATTATGCTAAAAAACCCAACCAATTTGGGTAAAACGATCTGTATCTCAAAAAGTAGTTGTGTTATAAAAAGCGTATAAAGCATTCAAACATGTTTATTTTTGTTACAATCACAAAGCAATTATGATATCATATCACGCCGAAATACTTTAAACCTGTCCGCTATCTTGGATCCGCCATCTTGGATTTTTAAATTGTTCAGAAATGTCACAAATCACCAAGTTTGATTTGAAAAAATCGAAAACAATGTAAGGATGCAAAAATTGCAAATATGTTGGACGAAACTCTTCCTAAAATGCGGAAATCTCGTGAAAACTGAAAATTAAGCTGAAAATACCAAATTTGGGTAAAACGGCCTGTCAAAACTTGGTTGCCTTGGAAATATCAAGTCGCGTGATCAAAAAATTGATAAGATAGTAAGATGGAAATCGGTCGATAATTCAGTTCCACTGATTGTATCGCCAGATTTGAAAATCGGGATTACACGGGCGATCTTCCAAATGTCTGGAATTTTTAGGAATTTCAATGTCGGCTTTTTTAAATTGTTAATTACCGATCTTTTCAACAACTGTAAATAGTAATACTTAGTTCTATCATTTTACATTTAATATTCGAAATTTATTGTAAATATAAATTTTTAGAGCGCTACCCTAATTAAACTAGAGTTAGCTTGGTGCTACCCTCTTTAAAAAGTGTTATTATTACACAAAAATGTTCCCAGATAATGTTTAGGACGATTCATAATGTTTGGCTATGATTGCTTGAATGCTCTTTAAGTACGATAAATTTTAAAATCAGCGCGAGCACATTCTACCCCCATACATAACACGGCCAGGGAAAACAATTGTGGGTAAAATTTCCACACTTCAGTAAAGCATTGCCACACAAATGCAAAAGGAAAATGCCCAATTCTCCAGTCCCTGAGCTAATTAAAAATTCTGAATTACACAAACCATGCACAGACTTTAACTCATCTTTGTGCTAATTATACTGTGACATAATATTCCAATTTTGGGGAGAGGGGGTTGGGATAGGAAGTAGCTCCAATCATTGCGATTTTTTCTTCGTTTTCGTCGTGTTTAGTAGCATTAGTAAGTAACTCCCTGTTGGCCAAATATTGCCACTTCATCAAAACCTGCCTCATTTTTTTGGCAGTAATGTATGTTTTAACGGTGCCTGTTGTGTGATTTATCGATGCACAGCAAGAACGAAACTCAAGTGATTTTATTGAAGTCACGCTACCGGGTACAAAGTACAAACTGTGACTATTACAACGTAGGATAAATTTCCGTTACTTTTAAATGGGCGCTATAATTGTTTAAAATGTGGAAAACAAGTTTTAATACATACAGCTGCAAAACTTTTAATTTCTAATTTTGATTATTTGTGGTAGGACGTTGGACGAAAATCAGCTGCAGGATTTGCCACGAGATGTTTTTTACTAAAAATACTGGGCTAGACGCACTGTAAGTAAAATATTCTTAAAAATACAGTTGTTCAGTCAAGAAAGAATATAATGAGTCGTTTCTCGGTTACACGAACGTATTTTTACAGTAGATGGAACCTTTCAAAAAACGGAGCATAACCGGGTTTGTTAGGCTTTGACTAAAATGGATTTGGATACAAATTTAACGGCTTTACTCACATATCACCATGCATAGAGAGGATTCTGCTATGTTTATTGACTCTAATAAAGTTCATTCAAGTTCGTTCGTTCGTTCGTTCATTCATTCATTCATTCATTCATTCATTCATTCATTCATTTATTCACTCATGATCATACAAAACCGTTATAGTATTTTTGTGTTTATGTTACTTAATGTCTTAGCTCTTGTAAGATTGGAGAAAGGTTAATTTAATTTAATTGATGTACTGAAGCACAAAAAGAACGGACACACATGCTCTTCTCGTGTTGTTCTCACTAGGAATCACCACGGTATAGGCACACGCACAAGCATATAAAAAAAAACATGTTCCGTTTCTTCTCGCGCCTGTGCTTATGCTTATGCCGCGGTGACTCCTAGTAAAGACAGCATGAGAAGAACACGTGGGTTCTTTCTTCTTGTGCTTGGTATAAACATAAACACAAGTATTATCATAAGCTAGTGAGGACAGCAGCGACATAAGCATAACCATATAACATTTCATGCACGTTATAGTTCTGTACGGTGTAATTATCTTTTTTTCTCAATGATGTCCTTAATAATTTTTATTTTATTTCTGCGCTTGGTATATTTTGCTATTAATTTTGTAGTTTTCTTGTCCAACAACCCGTTGGAAGAATTGCCTTCTGATATTTTCAGTACAAATACTCAGCTGACATACCTGTACGTAACAAGCTTTTTCAACTAATTTATTAATTTAATTTATTAAGGGGTCATTTATTAAAAGTTAAACCTTAACTACAGATAGTAGTTAAGTAAGTAGCAGTTTTTGCACGTTATGAAATGCCATAATGGTAGGAAGTATGAGATCGAACATCTGACATCACCAAATGGACATTGACCGTGTCTAACTAATGTCAGTCCCTCACTGTAACCGCGCGTAAGAGTGACAAATATGACTCTGAGGGAAATAAATGAAAATTCATTTTTTTGGCGGATCGGAGGAAGTTTACCTTTCCATTATCCTCTCTAGAATAGGATTACCGTTTACACGTAAAACAGTAAAACTATTTAACAAAATGTATGAATAAGGTCTTAAGTTGTGATAACTTTTTTTCCGTAATAATCCCAATTTCAACAAATCCATGCTACAGTTCATTTCTGTTTTTTTGTTGTTTCTGTTGCTGTAAAGTGCATGATATATTTACAGTCGTTTCGTCGTCAACAAGTTAACAAGCATTCCTCATTAATGGTGATGTTTCTAATGTCAATTCACTAACCACAGGCAACCCACACTCGCGATATGAGAGTTCGGTGGATGATATAACTTAGACATACGTATATACAGTTGAACGTTAATTAGAGGCCAACCTCGGGAAACGTTAAGTGGCCGCTTAATAGGGGTTGGCCAATTTATAGGGTTTCGTCATAAATTAGCATAAGGCTTGGTAGAAAATCAAAAGATTAGTGTCAACAGAATCACCTCAAGACGATAATACACGTGTGTTTGAATGCATTTTTATCAGGCCTCATCTTCTATTTCGGACTCTTATCTGTCATTACAAAACAAGGCCAAACTACGTGTTTTAAAGTTCTTGGTGGACGCTTAACAGGGTAAAAATAATAGGAGAACCCTCATCGGGACGCCCAAAAAGATGAGCGAGGAGGTGGTCGCTTAATAGGGATTTTATTTACAGTATTATAATGACAATAGTTAATAGTTTTGGGACTTTGATAACTGGCCGCTTAATAGGGGTTCGTCTCTATGTCTAAGGCTTTATGTGGGAATAATACAAACTTTAGATATCGCAACATTTCAGCTACAGATTGAATCGTCGATAGTGTAATATAAGACCAGCTAATGCTCAAGGGAAACGTAATGTATCGTACGCTTGAGCTGCCTGTCATCAAAAAATATTTTCTTTTTTTCGAATTTCAACCCCTGAAAACATACCTCTAACTTGTTTTCTGTCAGTGTTTTCAAGCTTGAAAGATGGTTTAAATCTCGCAATGGGATTAAATTGGTCATTAAATTTTATATTTCAGCCGTAAAATGTAAGACTGCAATCCTTAGTTAGTTTACATTTTATGTATCCTACTACTGTTTATCATATATTTCCTACTATACAAGATAATTTGCCATGGAAACAAAAAAGTTGCCACTCAATAATAAACATATTCTGCCAGCCAATGAAACACATGGACCAATGGCGACAATTTAAATGGAATATACTTTCAGCGAAACACCGCTCATATGTCAATCATAATCTCAGCTCAATTATGGGTTGTTTTAGTGGAATACTCCATTAAATACACAAAGTTCATCAAAATAGAAAAACAAGTGCATTTAAGTAAGAAAGAGAGAACATTGAGAACGAGATCTCATTAATATTTTGCGGCGTAAATGATTTTCCAATGTGTAATAAATGTGCAAAGAATTCTGGGAAAGGTATTATTATAATTATTATAATAGTAACCTTCCCAAATATTTTGCACGCCTCAAAAAAATTCATTGCCAAATAACTTTTTTACATCATAAGGTAATAGCTCTTGCCATAATATATACGAAACTTAGTGTGATGACGTTATTAGCCACATGACTATGACAGAAAAATGCATTTTAGCTCACAGTCAGAACAGGCCTCAGTTCAAAATCAATCCGTCTGCATACATGTAGTATGTGCATGTAGTCAGAAAAACACATTGGAAATGGCCGTTAGACTTCTTGCATTTTAAAATTAAGGGGCTATGCACAAGATAAATAAATAGAAGTTTGCCGATTTAACAAATTATATAGGATGTCTACACATTTCAAGAAGATTATAACAACTTTTCGGTTTGTTCACGTTTATTTTGATTTAAAATACACTTTTATCAACATGGTGATACAGAGAGCTATTAAAGATATAAATGTTTTAAAATGTAGCTTATCTAAGTATTTCATAATACATCAAGCTAATCCGATGTTTGATTATTTTATAGTTTAAGAAGCTTACCATTAATCAAAATACCATTTAATCACAGGTACTTGTCCAATATCCAATTGCAATATCTCCCTCGAGAGATTTTTAGCAACAACACAAATCTAAAATGGCTGTAAGTTTGAATTATTATGTTTTCTTTGTCACTTTTATACATGTATATATATAGTTGGACCTCTCTACAACGGCCACCCTGGGGAAGAATTTAACTGGCCGTTGTGGAGAGGTGGCCGTTACAGGGAGGTGAAAAGAGAGTGAAAATAGTGAAAAGTATGGATAGACGTACGATTGGGACGATGAAATATTGTTAGTATAATTTTCAAAGGTGAATATGAGCATATTCACCGCGCTAGGCGGTGAATATGGGATTTCAAGGCGTGGCTGCTAAGCTAAGCCACATTTCTTATATAAAGCTTTACAGCTAAACTGTAAAGCGCAGTTAATGGAGCGAGACGCTCTAGGGCCATGTTGGGTTGGTATTGTTAATGTATAATCTCATGTAATGCGAACGTGATGTGAATGTACCATTATGCCTTTTGTCTGGAATGTACAAGGAGTACAATGGTGATTCACCTAGACATGTTGCAACACTGTCTAGTACATTTATATCACTCATTCTGTATGGCTGGATTATAGATATTCCCATTCATGTCTCGTTGAGTGCTACATGAGTTCCTTAGTTACTATGGTACGTAATTCGCCATTGGCCTAGATCAAGACATCCGTCTGGCTATAAAAGCTCTAGTTAAAGTCCAAAGTCTCATTCGCTAGCCGTATTGCTTACTGAAAGGACTTATTTCAGTGTTCTAAATTGTAATTCGTAATGGCTCGTCCACGTGGCGTTCCTAAGAGTTCAAAGAACAACGTGATCGCTAGCGTCTTGCGTCGGCTATATACCCAGTTGGCATTGTTAAATTAAAACAGTTGACGCAAAACCAGCACATCCTTCGCCGAGTTATTTATCTCCGTGCTACATGCTGCGTATATGTAGGAAGCGTCGGAACAATCAAGGCGAACGAACACATTATTTGCCTCGACTCGCGGCAGGATCTTTTCCCGTAACTCCTTCAACAAGATCGCTTTTGTTGCCATATCCCTTCACACAGCATCAAACGATGGATCAGAAAGGTAGCTGAAGCAAGTATTCTCGTCCGGAGAAGGGAAACTTTGTTCGAGCTGGAACATGGCGCTCTGCAGTGGTCAAATCTGAGGTCAAATCAAGGGAACTTTGCTTTTACGGAGGCCTCGTCACGCGGTCACGGACTCCGCTTGATTCATGCAAGATATATCTCCAGGATCTCTACGGATCACCATTCCTGCTCTTCCCAAGAGGATTGCTCAAGCGAAACGTTTCAGGTTTGTATAAAATGTCAATCGCTTATGCGTGTCATATTCTGTGTTTTAAAAACCCCTGTTCGCCGCTATATTTTATTTTCTATACCAATATTCTACAGTACACTAATGTGCACTACATGTAGTAGCATTTTGTTGCAGTATTTACCGCTGGCCGTTCGAGCCCATGTATTCGCAATAGTCTTCGAAATAATTTTCGAGATATTCCTCAGTTTCTCGGTTTCGTCAAGTTTATTTCAGTGCTTTTCTCACCACTTGGAGGCGGTCATGCAGGTAAAGGATCCCCCATAGTATGTCTCTATGTTGCACTACTTTTTTGTTTGTTTTTGTTTCCCATCGAACTGTACAGATCAGATTTGTGCCTCCCCATTTATCATTTACACTAAGCTGTCCATCGACATATTTTCCGTCGTTTTACTTCTCCAATTACTATTACCTGATCTAAGCTTAGCAACTCAGCTTGCCCATCTTTCTGGTTTTTAATCGTTCTACATTCAGTTCTGCATACGCCAGTTTTTGAAGATTGGAAATTCCAAACTCCCCTTTTGGATCAAATCCTCCCCATTTGATGCGCTTTTGTCTCAGCCATGGGTTGTTTTACCCTCTTATACTACTTTATTTATTTGTTGTCTTTACTTGGTTACTATTTTGTAAGTAAGTTTTAGGGCTGGTTAAGTCCGATTTTCGACATAGGTCAACATTGTTTAGAATGTTTACGTACACCAGCTTTTGGAAGTGTATCACGTGGTACCCAGAATTTTATCTATTACCAATATAATTTCCCCTTATAAACCTTAGCATCCCATCCATGCTAGGCCATTAAGTCTAGACGCCACCATTCATGGTGATGGCTATTATTATAGATATTAAATTGATATAATTGCTTGTGAGCCCTAGCGAGACGGCACACTCTTCTGGAGTCCTGTGCATGTGTTGGTATCCTTGTTTTTGTGGAGATAAGCGAGATTTTTCAAATTCAGCTTGGATGTTCGAATCCGCACATGCGGTCTACGCTTCCGTGACATCACCTACATTCGTCATTATGTACGTCTTACTTATTCGCATACGATTGCATACAGTCTCGGTCTTTCAATGCATGCAGTCTGAGATCGCTTATGTAATGTTACATTTATTCACTTACATATATACATAGACCATGGCATCAATGGAGCATACATGCAAATCCATTCTTTTTAAACGGAGCAGAGTTTACAACCAAAGTCTTGCTAAGTACACCCAGTCAATTGAACCATACTTTATTAATTTTGCTTATAAATTATGCCGTTTTATTTTAGTCTTCAAAAACATTTGAGGCCATTAGTTATGATTGCATGTGGGATCATGATGAACCGACAATTGCTTCCAGTTCTTGCTTTTAGAGTTAACATAATTTCTAAGGATTGCAACACACATTTCATTAATCAATGTAACATTCAGAGCATTCCTTGAAGCAGCTTGAAGTCGAACATCGTCTGGCAACATGAGCTATTGCACTACTCTCTGGCGTGTAGTCGGAATTCTAACACTTTGCCTCAGAAATTTTGCTGCTCTAGCACCATCGCCTGTCAGTCTTAGTTCTGATAAAGAATGATTTTCATGTCGCCAGCAATCACGTTCAGGATGAAATTCTTAGTTTTATAATAGTACTGTGATTTATACATGTACAGTATGTACCTGGTTGCTATATCTAGTGGTGTCCACGTCAGCTTACTTTCAATTAGAATACCTTGTACTTCGTATGTATGTTCATCATATGCATGGGGTTAGTTCCCTGCACACCCACCCGCCAGCAGGGTGGTAGCACCGGTGTTGTGCTCATAATTTACATGGAACCTTTACATGGAACCTTGATCCTACGGATCATTACCTTACCTATTTTGTTTTTGTTATTTTTCTCCATTTGCATGTGAGCTATTTTGGAGAAGTTTGTCACTTGCTATCAGTTGTTGGATTTCTTGTGCCACAACTCAGAGGAGCTGGAAAGAGCTGCAGCTGGCTATGATGAACCTGTTGCTGCTTGCCCACAGGGACCCAGCACAGAGAACATTAATTTGTTTCAATCACGCCAGACTGCTCTACAAATCTCTCAAGGAGATTAAACTTTTTGGATGGTGGTATTCCATTTCCTATTAGCATTGTATAGAAACACCTCAAATGATTAACTGTGTTTTGTTTGTCACCGAAAAGCCCTGTAAGGGGAGTGTCAATTTAAATATGGTACTGTCTTCAAGTTTTTAGCCAGAAAGGCGTCCAGGTGTCCTGTGGATATGGCCAATTCTGGGAGAAAATGATAAAAAATGCAGCAAAGCTTTAACAAATTTATGGGGGGAAATGCTTCCAGGACACCCACTTTTCAAGTTCTGGCTAAAAGCCTGATTGTATTCAATTGTATTGATTTACTGTCAAAAAAAAAAAAAAAAAATGCTGTGCTGGAGATCGGCCAGTGTTTCCGTCACTTAATTCCTGGGTTTGCTTGGGGGATACCTGCTCCGCATGTATCAGTGGCGGTTAAGTCTCGCAGCGACTTCCCCAAGCTTTGTTTTTTCGCTCGTTTGAATTGCGATAATTAATTTATGCTCTTTATCTGCCTGCATACTTGTCTGATCCAGCACGTGCCAGCGGAGTCGGCTCGTAGTGCTGGGGAGATAAGTAGGCTTGAGGCAAGCGATATTTTATGCTCTTTATCTGCCTGTGTTCTTGTCCGATCCAGCACGTGCCGGCGGAGTCGGCTCGTAGTGCTGGGGAGATAAGTAGGCTTGAGCAAGTCAAAAACTGCCTACACTCTAGCACGATGCTGGCCGGAGGTTTCAGCTCGTAGTGCCGTTTATAGAGTTAGGCTTCTAGGTCGCGTAAGCTTTTGATCTGCCTCCTCTAGCACGATGCTGGCCGGAGGTTTCAGCTCGTAGTGCCGTTTATAGAGGTAGGCTTCTAGGTCGCATAAGCTAGCTTTTGATCTGCCTACAACTTGTCCGATCCAGTGCGGGTCTTGGCACTGGGGAGATAAGTAAGGCTTTAGGATCATGCAATAGAAGTCGTCTGTCACGCCGATTGCGGAGAGGTGTTTCCCCCTTTTACGCCAAACATTGTGTTGTTTATTGCGTTTGTTATCTACATCGTTATATGAAACATTTAACATAGCCAAAGGAACTGTGACATTAATAAAGCTTTACAGCTAAACTGTAAAGCGCAGTTAATGGAGCGAGACGCTCTAGGGCCATGTTGGGTTGGTATTGTTAATGTATAATCTCATGTAATGCGAACGTGATGTGAATGTACCATTATGCCTTTTGTCTGGAATGTACAAGGGAGTACAATGGTGATTCACCTAGACATGTTGCAACACTGTCTAGTACATTTATATCACTCATTCTGTATGGCTGGATTATAGATATTCCCATTCATGTCTCGTTGAGTGCTACATGAGTTTCCTTAGTTACTATGGTACGTAATTCGCCATTGGCCTAGATCAAGACATCCGTCTGGCTATAAAAGCTCTAGTTAAAAGTCCAAAGTCTCATTCGCTAGCCGTATTGCTTACTGAAGGACTTATTTCAGTGTTCTAAATTGTAATTCCCACCCTCCCTCCCTTTGGAGGTTTGATTGTTATTATCAATAAATTTGGGTTCACCTCTCGAGGTTCGCTATCGGTTAAGTCTCGCAGCGACTTCCCCAAGCTTTGTTTTTTCGCTCGTTTTGAATTGCGATAATTAATTTATGCTCTTTATCTGCCTGCATACTTGTCTGATCCAGCACGTGCCAGCGGAGTCGGCTCGTAGTGCTGGGGAGATAAGTAGGCTTGAGCAAGCGATATTTTATGCTCTTTATCTGCCTGTGTTCTTGTCCGATCCAGCACGTGCCGGCGGAGTCGGCTCGTAGTGCTGGGGAGATAAGTAAGCTTGAGCAAGTCAAAACTGCCTACACTCTAGCACGATGCTGGCCGGAGTTTCAGCTCGTAGTGCCGTTTATAGAGTTAGGCTTCTAGGTCGCGTAAGCTTTTGATCTGCTCCTCTAGCACGATGCTGGCCGGAGGTTTCAGCTCGTAGTGCCGTTTATAGAGGTAGGCTTCTAGGTCGCATAAGCTAGCTTTTGATCTGCCTACAACTTGTCCGATCCAGTGCGGGTCTTGGCACTGGGGAGATAAGTAAGGCTTTAGGATCATGCAATAGAAGTCGTCCTGTCACGCCGATTGCGGAGAGGTGTTCCCCCTTTACGCCAAACATTGTGTTGTTTTATTGCGTTTGTTATCTACATCGTTATATGAAACATTTAACATAGCCAAGGAACTGTGACATTAACCGGCAAGTAAAGATGGCGTCTCGTTTTGAATGAAATGTTCGTGTATTCTAAAGACATCACACCAAGTTCGGGATATTCAAAGCATTGGGAACTTAGGTAAATGACTACCAAGACGTTTGGATGGAAAATATTTTCAAGAAACGATTTTAACGCATTTAAAACTCGTAAACTTGTAAACGTTTTTTGTGCCGCCAACCAAGGCGGCCGTGTTCGTGTCGGATGGAGTTACATAAATTTGCTTCTCTTCAGACCTATTATATATAGCTACTAATATTTCAGAACGATAACTACAGCTGCTCATGAAATCAGCAACGATCAAACAAAGGTACCTGATGAATAGTGTTCTTTTGTGTATTTTACTGCTTAATTTGATGTGTAAACGATGTAACTACGGTAATATGGCGAGTACTTTGCGTGTGTTGTTTTCATGTTTTAGCTCGTAATTTTGTAGTTCTTGATATTCACCTCTGAAAATTATACTGAAACAATTATCCTCCTCAGGCTCAGTGAATATTGTGAATATTCACTTCGCCTTCGGCGAATAATTGTTAATTATGAAACTTGATGAGCCAGTTTAGCTCGTCAATGACATACCATTGTAAAACACTTAAGTGAACTGGGAAATATTTGTTTTCATAGTTATCCAGTTTCCTAACAAATAAAACAAAGGGTTTCCTTATTTGGAAAACTTGTCTAAAAGAATCGTTAGCTTTTGGTGGTGTGCTTGAATCTTGACTAGTGCGTATTAAATCAATTACTACCAAAAAGCTGATAAAGGTCGAAAACAACATCCCGTGCATGAAACTTAATATGTCAGTTTCAAATTCAATAATAAGTGCTGCAGACTGGTTTGTAGAGGGATTAATTATTGGACATTAATTTGAAATAATATCAACACATATATGAATTATTGATATATTTGTGAATGACACAGGCGCTTAAACGACAACAACCTGAAACGATTGAACAAAAGTCTGTTTCATGGCCTGACCCAGTTAGACGAACTGTAAGTAAATAATGTTTACGTCATGTTAATATCCTCCTAACTATATATCAAGTCCCTTATTTGCGTCAGATTTTTCAAATGTTGGTTTACAATTTACATCAACTCAAAACAGTTTTGTATTCTTATATTCGACGTATGAAATGGAATATAATAAATTCTAAGTATAATTATTGTTATATTATCATTTTTAATGTACTTTGAAATATTATTATGTTTGTTTTATTACTCTTTGAGAATTTGTTTCCAACCGCTGTGCGGCACTGCTGCCAGCTCTCGACACATCTTACTCTTTTATATCATGTCCTTTCTTCAAACACGTTTCAGAAATAACACAGTACGGATCCACATTTCATGTACCGAAATTAGCATTTGTTGTATATTACTATTACTTCGATTTTGCAAGCTTGGAAGAACAGATAATCATCTAAAACAAAATCATAATAATTAGTACGCAGTGTCCAAAGCCTGTGAGGTTTAGTTTACAAAGAAACACTGCAGTGGACTGTGCTTTCTTTTATATTCCACTTGCTTGGATATCACAAGGAAATTTTACATACAGGTTTACTAACTGGCAAAGACTAGAAATAGAAACTGACAAGCTGAATGAATGAATGAATGAATGAATGAATGAATGAATGCGAGGGAGCGCAACAAATATCAGTTACAAAAAACTTTGCATGTTTTTAGAATTGAGAGCAATAACGAAGACAACAAATATATTTTTGAGGCGACTTCAATGGAGAGGTTTCTGTTCTGATTCATGCCAAACTCACGTTACGAAAATGAAACCTATATGGTGTGTAAAGCATCAAACAATGTTTATTTAAGTGACAGTAACGTGTCGGGTATGACGTCATAATCACGTCAAAATGACGTCATACATTTAATAATCCGCCATCTTGGATCCGCCATCGTGGATTTTTAAATTGTTCAGAAACGTCAGAAAATCTCCAAATTTGATTTATAAAATCGAGAAAAATATAAGAATACAAAATATGTAATGATTTTGGAAGTAACTCTTCGTAAAAAGCGAAATATCACGGAAACTGAAAATAAAGGTGGACAAACACTAAATTTTGGTAAAATGACCTGTATCTCGAAAAGTATTCACACTATGAAAATGAAAATTATGTGGTGTGTAAAGCATCCAAACATGTTTTATTTTAGTGACAGTCAGGGGTCAATTATCAAGTCATATAACGCTAAAATGACGTAATACATTAAACCAATCCGCCATCTTGGATTCGCCATCTTGGATTCCAAAATTGGTCAGCAAATCTCCAAAAAACGACCTGTCGAAACTTGGTTGCCATGGTAACGTCACGTTACGTGGTCAAACAATTGATACACGAAAATGTTGCCAGATAATTTTTAGGGAAAATCAGAAAGTTTGGATACAATTGCTTCACTGTGTTGAAATTAGCTCACGAGAACTTCTGGCAAATGCTGGTTTGTTTTTAAACTACCTCTTCCTCGATAAGTGTATGCGTGTTTTATTTAAATACATTGTCGATCATGTTTGTTAAACATAGATGGCTACAGGGAAACAACATCAATCGGTTACCATCCACTGTATTTCAGAATTTGACCAACCTGGATGAACTGTGAGTGACTTGTTTTGAAGTGAAATGCCTTTAAAAAAATATCACTGTCGATCTCGCTCTTGCTCTATTTCTCGCTTTTGATCTGAACCTGAGGGAAAGTCCTTGCTTTAAAGAGGTTTGCTTCTCTCGCCATTGCGCGACTCATTTTCGCCTGATTTACAAGAAGGAGAAGAAAAAAAACCCTCAAGAACCATAATAGCCTAGTGTTATTTACTAAGCAGGTGTTTGCAGATAAGATTGTTCCTGTTGGTGCCCTCAATCAAAATTGATTCTGTTTTGATTGTCTGTGACATCCTGCGGTTTCTAAAATACCATATTGCTAAATGTCATTATATTCTTTACCATTATACGCTGCAGTTAGATTCGATTATTGTTTTCAGGTATTTGGCTGATAACGAGTTGAAGAGTTTGCCAAAAGGACTTTTTAGTGACCTTGGTAATCTCACGTTGCTGTAAGTACTAAAAAAATGGGCAAAACCAATTATTATAATCAATATTGTTTTGCACTCTCACCTTGTCTTTATTTGTTATATTTTATCATCAGTGCCTCTAGATGTCTTTTTAATTTTTCTTCCGATCTTTTTTTTTAATTTCACTGGCAGGACAATTGTTACAATGGTCACCAGTTAAAACTTTCAATTTACAAATAGTTGCAATTTAGGAGATCTTGAAATCACAATTAAGTCTTCATTTGTTTTGGTTAGGTTTTTTTCCTTAGCTAACTGTTTAGTCACCTTTTTATTAATATCAAACTTAAATAAGGTTTTCTTGAGAAACATGATGGCTTCACTCACGACCCATGCTCCCACAATAGGCCTGTCAAAAAGATTGCCTCATTGTTGTTTGAGGCATGGTAAATACACTGTAGGTAAAATTTTAATTGCTTCGTTCAGGAGCTGATTTCTAATGATGCTGATTAACAACTCCTCGGTGTAGCATCCTATACCCAATCGTGCAATGTGATACGTTTCGGCGATATATCTCGCCATGGGTATTTTGGCTAAGCTGCGTCTCACCAAAATACTACGACTAGTCACTATTAGCTAGGAATTCACCGTACCCAAATTCAATGTTTTTCTTTACCCGAAGAGATGTTCCTTGAGTCGAAATGTGTCGTGCATTTATGGCGGGCATTTGTCGGGCACTTTACAACTTTTCCATCCATGAGCGGGCTTGTAATTGATAGAGCCATTAGGGAGTCGTTTCTGTTGATGTCGATGTGTATTTGCACTCGCTATCTTGAATGCTTATAGATCGAAAATAACTGATTAAGGTTAGAATTGTCATCGTCTTACCTTTCATATTATCCTTCCTTTTTCCAGCGATAAATTTGGCGAAAAGACTCGAATTTCATCGTTTTTAAAATTATTTTGAGTTTTTGCTCTATAATTTCATAAAATTTGTTTTGGAAAATTCAGCAATAAAGTGCAGAGTTTTCCTTCTTAACTAAACTGTCCCTGATATGGGGCTTATTACGTCAGTGACTTGATATCGTGGGAAATGACATGACAGTAGATAGCTATAGAGCTTGTAATTGGTTTTAATCTGAATTTGGGTAGGGCAAAAATAAAATTAGTTTCGAGTAAGTTTTTGTCAGAAGACAATTGATTTTATTTTAAACACTTTTAGTATCCCTAGTTATGAGCTTACTCTTTAGTAATTTGTTGTAATTAATTTTCGCAGTGATTTTGTCAAATAATCGACTTGAAAGTTTGCCTCGAGAGATTTTCACCAACACGACGGCCATAAAAATGCTGTAAGTGAGATTCACAGTCAATTTAAAATAATCAGATATTGCCCAAGAACACAAAATAATGACCCAGTCCAGTGCTTGAACTCGGACTGCTCTATCCGGAATTCAACTCGCTAATTTCCGTGCCTTCACAAAATCAGTAGCAGTGGAAAATAAATTGCACTGTTGGGTAATCCGTGCAGTTAAATTTCATAACTAATCACACAACGAAGTACATGTAAACAATGTTACGTCATAAATATGTTTATACTTTGCCTAATGTCACAGGAAACTTGACTATAACAAGATCACGAAGCTTCATCCTGATCAGTTTTCAAGGCATGGAGGCTTTGTTTGATTTGTAAGTTATGAGTTTCTATGTGAGGCGCTCTGGGAATTGATTTAAATGCCAAGTTGTGAAACTTATCTTTCGTTCCACTAGCTAATTCAATTGTATAACATTACAGGTGAACTTGATTATACAAAAGTTGTAAACCATTAAAGCCACTCCTTGTTAGCCGTATCCTATTGTAGATGTACGGTACCATTGGTGGAAGAAGTGAGACAACAGCTACCAGTCATGAACCATTGTTGTTTTACCTCGGCGCCTGCTACGCAGGCTATTGTCGTTTGCAAACAGTGTCGTCCTCTTTCTAACACACCGTGTTTTATGTCTTATGTTTACTGTTGTCGAGCTCAAACCCTCAAGTAGCATTCGATAAACTGTTCTGAAGCACCCTTATTCAGTAATGTGTATTCTTCATTTCCTCTCTCGAAGTCGCAATGTGTGTTTCGCCTTTCAATAATGAAGTTGTAATCATTTAGATGCCAGTTACACGGCGTTATGCCCTCACTTCCATTAAAGATAAACTAGTTTAACATGATTTTCCCAGCGAGAAGAAAATTCCCATATGTAGAATGTAAGTCCAACGCGACAAAAAATGAGTGAATGAAAGAGAGAACAGTTACTTATTTGACAGCTTGGCGACAGTTCCTGTCAAATTTGATGTAACAATTATAGTTTGTCCCAACTAGTGATCTCAATGGCAAGCTTTCTCTATTACGACTGTTCCGACAAAATATCGGCCACAAAGATGTTCATACGGTCGAAGCTCGGGACGATATTCTCCCACTTCGACCCACGCGTGCTTTGTTAACTAACAAGATAGACTATATACAGTGAATGGGTTCAATGAACTCTTCTAGAGGTTACATATAAGTAAAACATTAATGGCAAATATTAGAGGTAAAGTTGGTTTTTATTCCTTTGAGATTTGTTTTTAATTGTTTTAATAATTATTAGGTATTTGTCTGAGAACAAAATTCAGGAGCTGCCAGAAAGCATTTTTAAAGGTTTAAAGGAACTCAAGTCTGTGTGAGTAGACACGTCGACGTAAAAACCTTCTGTGTCATTTCTAGTATCGTGTATGTTTCGATGTATCAAACTGAAAGTGATGAATGAAGTGTACTACCATGCATATATCTGTTTGTCATGCACTGTAAGACAATACTAAATAATATATACTAGCTTATATTCATTGGTAAAACATGAATCGTGAACTTTGGTGGTAATATATTGACTGGTACCCGGCAGTGCCTCATTAAATGTACCAATCATTTTATGCTGTAATCTTCCCGGTTAATAATTAGTTATAAGATTTTTAGGCTATGGCATATAAAATAGTCAACCCTATTATCAATACAGTCGACCCTCTGCCGTACGAACACCTCTGTAATACTACGAACTGTTCACTTGGTTCAGAAGAGATCAAAATTCATGTACATTTCATTGACGTCTCTATTATGGCGATTCCTTCGAAATAACCACGAAGTTATGAGCATTATATATGTATAGAGACTGTCACACTAGAATGCTTTAGTTAGCTTGGATAGCTTGAGTCACTTACTCACTCAACTCTAAAGGCTAAGTGGCACATAAGGCCTCAGATAGCTTGGTGTTATCCATAAGGTACTTACTGGCATATAGCACATAGTTTTGTCTTCGTTGCTCCATAACCTTTGAAGAGTACCGACACTTCTTATACAGTTAATATTCTTATGATGTTAATGATATGAAGAAGAGGACAAAATACACAATAACATTATACCTTTTTTTACCAATTGAACAATTTGATTAACACACCTTCACGCTGTTATCTTTATTTTCTGTAGCAATATCTTTGCTAATGAGATACGCAGTGTTTCCTTGAAGACCATCAACCACGCCCCAGAATTGCGATTTTTGTGAGTATTACCGAGTGCCAGAAGTTTACTTATACAGCTGATTAACTGCAGTTGAAAAATTCAATACTTGCGGGTAGATCACTTTATCCCATTGCTTCATATTTAGAATGTTTCTCAGATCGAGTTGCCATATGCATATTTATAGGTATATTTATAGATATATGCATATTATTATACGACATAGCATTTTAGAGTGAGAATACGCACAAAGACGAGAGCAAATTTGAGACCGTATTACACGTGTCTTAGTCCCCCTGACGCGCGTTACGGAAACACCGTTGAAGCCTATATTTTAGAACAGATGTTCACCAGCGGATACATTTTTTTACATTTTCGTGTACAATAATTGACTTTCTTACATATCTTGCCAAATTTCAATCCAATACGAACATTAGAATTCATTGTTTTTGGACTTTTATTTCCGAGAATTTACGGCCGCCATTACTTGACCTTGTTCCAAGGCTTGGTTGCGAATTAGAGAAAATGACGTCAGATGCTCAAAGATACCTCACGGGTTGAAATTATAATAACATTAAGTATAGAAAATTGCATGAAGAGCAACAAAGACTTTGGACTTTTTCTTCGTGCAAATTTCTACACTTGTTGTTATTATAATTTCAACCCGTGAGGTATTTTTTAGCATCTGACGTCATGTTCTCTAATTCGCAACCAAGCCTTGGAACAAGGTCAAGTAATGGCGGCCGTAAATTCTCGGAAATAAAAGTAAAAAAAAAAAATGATTTCTAAAATTGTCGTAATGGATTGAAATTTGGCAAGATATGTAAGAAAGTCAATTGTACACGAAAATGTAAAAAAAATGAATATCAACAATTTGATCGTAGGGGCACTTTAAAGGTTTCTTAAACATCACAGTGAATTTGTAAACAGCATGTTATTATAGATAGCAATTAGCTGGGTGCATAATCGTTCACTCTTAGCATGCTACTGAGTTACACTATATATAAGTTTGGAGTTACACAATCGTTCTTGCAAACATACCCAAACCTTTCCAAATCACATTGTTTAAACTACGTCAGTGCAGATAACCTTCACTTACAAGGCCGTCCAACTATGGAAAAGTACGGATATGAAGCTATAGCAGATGTCAGCACTGAACATGCTATTTTAAAATGTTTTTAGCTCGGCCAGTTTTAACTCGGCCATTTTAAACAATTTTTAGAGTTAGAGTTTAATTGTTATTAATGAACCTTATGTAAATATTAAGATACATTATTGGACAGATAGTACAGTAATTATTACTATAATAATTATAATTATTGTAAAACTAGGAGGTACTTGCAGTTGAGATATCTGCCGGGGCTTGCAAAGATTTAGTATACTAGATATTGATAATAATATTATGTACAATTTGTTAAGATAACTGGTACAGACCTTTCAAGGTTACTAAAACAGTAAAGCGCAATAGACTGACCTATTTGGTAGGTCAATAACTTCACTTGCCATAATGAAAGCTAATTATTTTCATTCAAATTGCAGATTCATGCACTACAACCTGATGAATGAACTACCCCCGGGTTTTTTCGACAAGTTGAATCACCTGATGAGAGTGTAAGCTTTTTCGATAATTTTGAAGTACATGAGAACTTTTGCGGCGGGTCCAAAATGCTGGTAACTGGATTTAACTGGTGACTGGTAACTGGTAGCTGGTAACTGGCCCGATTTAAAGTTAAAAAAAACAACAACAGGGGGGGGGGGGGGGGGGTTTTGCAGCAGTTTGACCCTAGGTGGAGGGTCACTCGCTCTGAATTTGGGGTTACCCTGGGAGACGTGGCTGTTTGTTTGTCCTGCGCCTAACAAGGACAAGTCAGCCATAGAGCATGCGCGAACCCGAGAGGGCCAAGTTTTCGCTCGGTCAGCAGGGACAACTTTTTTTTCATATACACTTATTTCAATTAACGTTGTCGGATATAAATTAAGGCTGCAAGACAAGACCGAGAGGTAGCATGGGTAAAAGTAGAAAGCTGTTGCACGCTTTGAATACTAATGAGATATGAAAACATTATTTCTAGCGTTTCCTTTTTGTTTTAAACCTGTAGAAGTAAGCTATACTTTTAGCCAAACTAAATATTAGCAGAATCGTACAACAGCTATTGAAAAAAACATGGACTAAAACAAGTTATCTAATTCAGGACAAAGCAAATACATCACGTGCGAAATAAAAACTGTAGATTTATTTTCCACCGATATGTAAATTCAAATGAATACCCAGACTATCATTCGGTCTTGTCTTGTAGGTTTAACGCTTCTATCCGACAACGTTAATTGAAATAGGTGTAAACGCTCCGTAAAAGATGGCTCGGAGAGGAGGGTAACCCTCCTAGGAGGGTATCCTGGCCGGACAACTTTTCAAACATTTTAAGCGCCCACTATTATAATTTTTTTTAATCTGAACTCTACAACAGTGACTCTACACAGTTATAATAATAATATGACAACTTTTCTCCATGTAAATAGGCCCTCATATCCAACACACGCTCGTGGAATAATTATTGTCAAATATCATCCATTTGCTATTTACCTACTTTTATTGAACCTTTAGCAATGTGTCACATGATAAACATTTCCTAGATACTTATTCAATTCGGACTTTGATTGCATGTTATGTCAATCACCTCCATTTTGGTGGACATTAACGAAGCTGAATTTCTGATTATTCCACCAACATGGCTGTCACGCCATTGTCGTTCCAAGCTTTGGGGGATTGCCTGGAAATTACTGACGACAACTTTAGTGACGTCCAGTTGATGGCAAAGGGAAACCTTGTTTTGGATCATATATCTGCATGATAAGTTATTTGCTTAGTATTCTTGACGTTTTCTTATTTTCTGGGTTTCAGGTCTTTAGACACTAATCTGATGTGCTGCCATCAGGTCAAGGAGGACGCTGACTGCGATTACTCGTACAATGATAACTTTGCAAGCTGTGATTCTATGTTTCGTAGCCCGGCTCCTAGGCGGAGCCTTTGGGCCGTTGGAATACTCTCACTTGCAGGGGCTATCTTTGTTGTTGTGTGGCGATATTTTTTCCCAGAAAAGAACGTGGTGCAGACAATCATGTTGGTAAATCTGGGTGTTTCTGATGGTCTCATGGGTATTTACCTGATCGCTATAGGTATAAAAGACGCACAGTGGTCAGGTAAATATTATTTACATGATTTTGAGTGGAGAACCGGCTGGTTTTGTCACCTCAATGGCGCTCTATCGGTCTTTTCAAGTGAGGTGTCGGTGATGTTGTTGTCGTTGATCGCAACCGATAGGTTTGTGAATATAGTTTTTCCTTACACCTGTGGGAAAATCAAACGACATCAGGCGCACAAACTGTGCGGCATCATCTGGTTGGTGGGAGCTGTAATTGCATTTCTTCCCCTGTGCGGCATCAAGTATTTTGGGAAGCGCTATTATGGTAAGAATGTTGTGTGCCTGCCCTTGCAGCTTTCCACGTACCTGGACCAAGGCTGGGAATATTCCACTACTATCTTCATTGCCATCAATTTCGCATTCTTTATCTCTATAATGGCTATCTATCTCGTCATATTGTTTAAGACATGCATGTCGAGTCGGCGCCTCGCCCAGCATCGAACCATCAGAGAGGTTCGGGCCAGAGCGAGGGACGCGAACGCGAAAAAGGAGACTGCTCTTGCTAAGAGAGTTTTCTGCATTGTTCTCACGGACTGCTGCTGTTGGATGCCAATTATCATAATCGGCATCAAGTCTCACGTGGAACAATATTTCGACCCACCTGGTGACCTGGCAGTTTGGATCGCTGTCTTCGCCTTGCCTATTAATTCAGCACTCAACCCCTTGCTGTATACATTGGCAACACCACAGGTACTGCACTCATTTATTTATTGTGCGTCTCGATTGTTCGATAATTCCTGTTTGTTGCAGATCATATAACCTAATTCTAACGTCTCGTTTTTAGTCACAACATATTTATAATAAATGTGCCATGTGACAGCAAAGCACAACAGGAAAACAGATAAAACGTGAAATAAATTAAACATTCAAATCTTATATTTAGCAATTATTCGCGTCAGGCTCAGTGAATATTGTTGAATATTTACCTCGATGAATTTAGTATAATTTACTAAGTTGTGAATATAAATAACTACAAATTACGAGCTAAAACACGAATAACAAGACACGCAAGTGCTCGCCATATTACCGTAGTTTCATCGTTTACATATACAATTAAGCAGTAATATACACAAAAGAACACTACGAAAAAGACATTCATCAGGTACCTTTGTATACTGTTCACAGTCCCTCTATTTTTTGCGCTGAAATCGTCGCACCGTCACGATCGATTGTGGAGCCGCCATCTTGGATTATTTGGCGAGCGAAATCTTGGGACTCAACCGCCGGCGGTTGAGTCCGTCTGCGACGCAGGCTACTCCACGATCGATCGTGACAAAGTAGGGCGACTTGTTTTCGATTGCGCTCTTTTTTTTTTATCAATACCAATTTGGTACCAAATAGTTATTTTATAGATTTACGATAATTATTACTACAAAGAATATATGTAGTTTATTGCCTTTTGCGACGTTTCCTGTGTTATATACTGTGCGGTTGCTTTTTTATTGTGTAAAGTGGTGAAAAGCAGATTATTTCCCAATGGGACTTTTAACAATGGCGTTTATTGATTGCTTAAACAGGTGCGAGCAGTATTGAAAGCCAAACTGGGAAAGCTGTGGAGCAACATTCGCTCCATTTTCAATGGCTGTCGCGATCAACAAGGTAGTGTTTCGCATTTCTACTATTGATCATTACTTTTTACAAAATTACACAAAAGGCTTACATGAAGTGCCCTGTATGTTGTTAATTTTTAAAATCTTACTGAGTCAGCGCCATTTGAAGAACTTACAGTGCGACTACTGTAACCGGGGCCACCTAGGCAATAAAAACTAATCACATATTGTAGAGCGGAATAGAGAAATTCAACTTAATTCCACGTTGAAAGGTTGTATTGAACTGAAAACGTATTAGCTCAAACAACTGAAGTTGAAATTCTTCATTTCCATTCTGTAAGATGGTTTTGTTTTCTTTGTCTAAGTGGCCCCGGTTATAGTAGTCCCACTGTAAGACAGTTGTTTTAATATATCATATCCGAGTTGCTTTGGCTCCGTGTTTCAAAATTATGCCAGATGCAATTAATCATATCCAGATTATAATCAAATAATTATGCATACATTTGAATTTCTAGTATACTGTCAACCTTGAGAGGTATATATTTTAACCAGTATTTTGCTTAACTCTTTCACTCCCAGAGTCAAACCTTGGGCCAATAAATGTGGTTGGGATGCACCCGTAGTGGGTGGCCATTCAAATAAAAGCTACTGAGCAGTACTTCCATGTGGTACTGTTTGTTTTTGACAATTTTGCAAAATGAAATTCAAGATTTTGTCCTCCGTTTGGAGCTCTTGGGATTGAAAGGGTTAAAAGCGGTCTACTGTCAGGTGTCCGCATTTTAGGAAGGAGCATAGTCACAGAGAAACAAGTTAACTTCAGCCGGGACCAACCAGGTCCACCTTCCTGAGGTGTCCACCTTACACTGCTGTCCGCTTTGAGAGAGTTGACTACACATGTATTGTTTCCCTTAATTTTGTTTTTAGAAGAACAAGGAGGAGACCAACAACAAGGCCAGCAGGGAATCGAAGATAATGCACAAGGTAATGATGAACAAGATAAATATATATACAATTTTCAACTACGTTTGTGAAATCAATTTGTGTTCATCTTCACTAATTTTTTCGTGGGCTTATACGAAATATAAGTCCCACATATTGCAGGAGATGAAAACATGTGTAAACATTCTTCGTTGTAAAAATCGTGAACAATTAAATTACATTCTTCACTGTGGAACAATAGCATTATAGTTGGGCCAAATATATAACGGGTTTCCTGCTCAGTCATGTTGTTCTGAATAAATTGTGCTATCCTTTATCGCGTTACGCTTTGCACTCAGTCGTAAGAAATATAATTGACATGGTTTCCGTAATGTAAATTTTCAGTTCAGTTCTCTTTCTCTCCGTCAAACTAGGAGAAAATATCGAAATGCAGGAATTGCAGCACATTGACATGCAGGAATTGGAACACATTGAAATGCAGGACATGGAACAAATGGAAATGCAGGAAATGGAAGATATTGATTCACCTGCTCCTGAACAAGGTGCGCTCTCTATACAATTAATTTATTATTTGAAATTAATTTGTCAATTCTCCAAATGACTGCTTAATACATATCAATATACAGCTTTCGATTCAATACAGTATTGTAGCTTTGGGTTGCGGCGATGCAATTTAGTGGGAAAATCCCACTAGGGGGGGGGGGGGGGAGGGATTAGTGAGGATAGATAGATAGATAGATAGATAGATAGACAGACAGACAGACAGACAGACAGACAGAGAGACAGACAGACAGACAGACAGATAGATGGATGGACGGACGGACGGACGGACGGCAGACAGACAGACAGACAGACAGACAGACAGACAGACAGACAGACAGACAGACAGACAGATAGATAGATAGATAGATAGATAGATAGATAGATAGATAGATAGATAGATAGATAGATAGATAGATAGATAGATAGATAGATAGATAGATAGATAGATAGATAGATAGATAGATAGATAGATAGATAGATAGATAGATAGATAGATAGATAGATAGATAGATAGATAGATAGATAGATAGATAGATAGATAGATAGATAGATAGATAGATAGATAGATAGAGAGATAGATAAATAGATAGATAGATAATAGTAATATCAATTAAATTGAATGCCTATTATACATACTAATATAATCCGTAATTCATTCTCTTGATATTTGTAGAGCAAGCTTGTGTTGAGCACCAGTCTTCTTCTTCTTCTTCTTCCTCAGGTAATCATAATTATATTATGCAGATAATTTTTGTTTCGTTGATGTGCACCTTACATTAATTGGCCATTTCCGAGATGCCTTTTGCCTCTGTTTCAAAACGAGTCTTGGTGCACCACCTTGTTATGGTAATTAGTTTGATTTGCATGTCAATAAAAGGCTGTGCACTGGGACTCGTTTTGAAACAGAGGCAAAGGGCAACTCGGAAATTAATTATTATAACTGTGTTCCTGAACTGCTCGCTTATCATTATTATAAAAATGACACATCACTTTCGTCCCTTGAATTGCACAACCAAACTTGATACAATACCATGCCACTTAGCATTTACTTAGCAATCTAAATTGATAAATTTGATTAACAAGAACTGTGCAGGGAATAGCAGTAATACTTGGAATGTAGATAGCATGTCGAAACAACTACAACTACAGTCGAGTCTGTCGTAAGCGGACACCCTTGGGACTGGAACAAGTGTCCCCCGCTTAATAGAGGTGTCCGCTTATGGGAGGTTAAAAATGTAGTGTTTATATGTAACTGTGTAGCACATAACTACGTGTCCGCTTACCAGAGGTGTCCACCTACTGGAGGTGTCCACCTACCTTAGGTTCGACTGTATCATCCATCACCTGCCACAACCAGTGTGCTGGCAAGAGTGGAATGCACATGATGTCGGTGCGTGTTAAGAGACGACCGCATTCACAAATAAGAACTTTGACGGGGAGCATAAGGGTCAAAAATGACATAAACTGCTTTTATTATAATGCAGATGATGAAGGTGGCGAGATTGGTCCTGTGAGAAAGTCGTCCAAGGTAAGCTCTTTCTGTTTTTATCTTAAATACTTTAAGAGCTACTTGATACAAAATTATTCAAGGTTTTGTGAAATTTCAATTTTTCTTTTTCTTTTAGCTACTGTTCATGATAGGAAACAAGGCCAGGCAGCAAAACAAGAAGGTGAATAATTCGTTAATTAAAACTAGTTTGTGAATATTCCTAGTATTTATGAATACATTTAAAAATAAACTTCGTTTGGCGCCAAAATATGCATGTTCCAGCAGACATTATCCGTCCCGAGAAGCGAACGGTTTTCTGAGATCGAAGCTCGAGAGAAACTGTGAACTTCGAGGAAAGATAAATATCAGTACATAATTTTGAAGGAAAATGGAGGTTATTGTGCTTATTATCCTTCACATATTTTTACACAAGGCCTCTTTGTTTTGGAGATCTCGGCCAACGGCCAAACTGTGAAACAGCAAAATAACTATGTTGCCATTCTGTTCAAAACAATCAGTTCTAGCTATTCAAAACCGAGCGTGTGAACATAAAATGGTGAAAACGGGGAATCACTTGAGGATATTTAACAATTATTCACCGAAGTGGCGGTGAATAGTGGAGGATATTTACCACTGAGGTGAATAATTGTTCTGGTATATACCAAACCAGCTAGACAGACAGACAGACGGACGGACGGACGGACGGACGGACGGACGGACGGACGGACGGACGGACGGACGGACGGACGGACGGACGGACAGAAACATATATTCTGCTGGCAATAATTATGCTGTGGTTCCCTGTTTGTACTAGACCAAAATCAAGATGAGGAGCATGGAAGTGGTGAATGTCAGCCACCCCAAGATGAGGAATCTTCAACTCACTCCGACAACATTCTCGAAGAAGAGAATGCTGTGTATGACACTAGGTTGTAATAAGTCCAGCTGCCGGAACACAAGGCAGTCACTCTCCAAGCTGCCGCCTTTACCATAGCATGAAATTAGCTGTTAGCATCGTTAATCAATAGATATATGAGTATATAAATTTAGTTAGCCCGGGTAAACACATGGCAGACAGTCTGCTAGGAATTTGTTTTACTACCTTTACCATAATTATTATACAATTAATTGTTAGCATTGTAAACCAATAGTTCTTCGCAAATGTGAATCTGGTTAGTTCGGGTTAACACATCACAGTAACTCTTCAAACTGCTGCCCTTGCCATATTATACAATTAGCTGTTAGCATTGTAAGCCATCAATGTGTATAGATCGACATGTATATTGTCGGGAAATCTGACAAGGGGAGAAGCGATACTCCTAGTCGCTTCATGCTATAGATACCGGAATTAAGCGCCGGCCTGGTAATAAGCCACAGTCTTGTAGACGGACTTAAACATTTAAACTAGAAAATGCTAAGGTCCGAGACTTTAACATTTAATTAAACATAAAAAGGAAATACTGAGGTATAATGATAACAATTACAATTAAGAAGTTTGTAGTGGTTTTGACGATGTAATTTTGTAGCTTATTTCTAGAATTGTTTAATTCACCTTGCATTTGGTATATACTAATGCAATGTATAACATTTGTCATAGCTGCAGAACAGGCAGAGCATATATCTCTCTGCACGTATTTCTAGTCGACAAACAAGAACGCACTAAGGTCTAACTTGAGGACGTCACTTTTACTTAGAAATTTGGTAGTGATTTTGCTGTCGGACGGTATAATTCAGTTTTAACCCGTTTTCAGAATTTTAGTATATTGTATAGTTTTAAGTGACGTTAAATGTCCCTGAAGAACATGATTATCCATCTCACTTATGCTTCCTAAGCGGGTCATCTGTATCACCTTGGTTTAAAAGTGCGTTATTAAATATATCATAGCTACAAATCTATAATCTACACCAAAATTGTGTTTAACTCTCTCGTAATAAATTATATGTTATCCTAGTCAAAAAAAAAAAAATGAGAAAACGCTAAGGTCTAAGGATGTCACTTTTTATTAGGATTTTGGTAGTGCTTTTAAAACTAATTTTGTAGCTCATTTCTAGAACATTTTTTAAACTCATTTCGAGAATTTTAGTTGTTTTGTAGTTTGAGTGACATTCCATTTCACTGATAAACATGCTTAGTCATCTCCCGTCTGCAATCTTAACAACGGCGTATGAATCCCTGTAGCTGTTATTCGGATCACCTCTGTGTGATTAACGAACATTAATATTCAAGATTGTTAATATCATTGCCACCTCGACAATTGGTGAAATATCATTTGAGAAACTAAACATGTTTGTCAGAAAGGCTTAATATAATAAAGGTTTCAAAGCTACTTGCATAGAAATGAAATTTTCACTAAAGGACCGTTAAGAACATAACAAGAAGTCGGAGATGTAAAGCAAGTCTATGATTTGTAAAAGAAGCCTTCAATAAAAGCCTACTTTTAGACCTAAACTTGGAGCCTTAGTTTGTGTAAAAACAAAATGAAAACTGACCACTTTTTGTCTTTTTACTTACTTCCTCGCCAGTTATTCACAATTGTATGGGAAGCTATGCCTTTTATGCCGAAAGAGTAGAATATAAGCTTTCAAACAAATTATCTCCAAGGCAACCCACAATACTTTTAAAAGAGTATCATAAATTATCCCAAACTTACAACAAAATTTGGACAGAAAAACCAACTCGGTTCAAGATGATATGTCGTGTAAGAAAAATGTTTCTTGTTACATTGGCAACATATCCAGAAATTTTGGTTGGAAATAATAAAATGAATTCATATTAGAAGCTTATTAGTGATACCCATTTAGTAATTTGATATTTAGTTTACGCGTTCTAAAGCTTCCACTCGATTCCAAAAGGTACCAAGATGGAATTTTGTGGGTGTGGCACAAATCCATATTCACCCGTAAGGAGTACCAATTGTAATGAAAACTCGGTTCCTGTTGAATTATTTTTTCCCGCATAATAACCTAAAAGGTACGACGATCATCCCTTTTACTTTTACATGCATATGGGAGTACTCCCCCCGGCTTAAAACAATGCATTCCAAATGTGAAACTCTTACCATGCAGCGATAGAAACGTCTGTAAATTATCAAGAATAAATATAGAGTTCACTATTTAATGACAAACTGATCCATGATAAAAACGAGTATCGTCACCACTTTTCACGCACAAGATGCTTCTTGCGTAAAACTGATAGTAGATAAAATTCTAACAAAGCATGCCTAAACGAGGACAAAACTTGGAACTGTTCTACAAAAATCGAATAAAAACGTGGATTCTCGCTACCATTGACACTTCACGTTCCTCAACGTTTAGATTGAACATTTTCCAATGTGAACAAAGGCGACTGAAAGGCCCAACAATACCAATAGAAAGATAAATAAATATTAATGGAGAGAAAGAACGGCAACAAAAAAACGAAAAGCAAAGCCTGAATTTCGATTTGTGCGCATGCCCAAGAAGCCGGACTGTAGTAGTAATCTTTATTTAAGCAGGGTGGCCGATTCAGCTCTAGGCTGGTATCCATAGGGGCTCTACTGTTTCCTGTAACCTGTGGAGATAACGGCCTAAATAGGCCAACCTCGTTCCCAGGGTCTCTTTTCCCTCGCACCTTTATCTCGCTCTTATCAGATCTCTCTCCTTCCAAACGTTTCATTTTTAATAAACGAAAATAATGATTGGCGGTATATCCGGAGGTATATCCTGGTTTAATAAAAACTGGATCTTGGTTATTGGATTTCTAGCTTTTTTATTGGTTGAACGGAGACATGTTATCAGTCCAGACTATATCCAGAAAAGGCTATACGCGTGACGTAACGAAACCATTGTTCTCAGAGAAAATACGAAAAAATCACAAAAATATTCGCTGAAAATACATCGTTGTTTTCCCAGTCCATTTGCGACGTTTTGTCCTATACATCCGGGAACTTCTTTGAATGTTTTCGAGAGGAATGCAGTCAACGAGCAACATGGCGAAGTCTTGGGCGAAAAGGTTGTATTTGGAGAGTTCTACAAGCGTTTGAGTTTCGTCTTCGCGACGGCGTGGCCGCCATTTTGATTATGTACATTACGGTAAGTCTATCTTTCATTTCATTTTGTGCTCTTCACAGAATTTTGACAGGGAAATGAACAATTTTGCTGAATTCTTCTGTTCTTGTTCCATCTTTGTTTCGAGATCTGGGCACGGTAGACCATTTCAGTTTATGGTAGACCATTTTTGAAAATCGAGTATCTGTTGCGAATTTTCTGCTTTCACTCACGGATGAAGTATTTGCGTACGAGAATTTAGGCATTTGTCATTTTGCGGTACTCAAAACCTGAATTTTTTGTCTCCTGCAGAAATTATTATGTAAGCTTACCTTCACTGCAGGGAAAAGTTGAACTTTATATTTTGTAGCATTTATGGAATAAACTTTGGTAGCAGACTCTCGCTCGTTTCAGGTTTTAATTTGCCGAAGGTATTAGAACAATGATTGGAATACAACAGTACTTCTTGATTCTCCAAACTTGCATTGGTGGCCCACAACTATTAATTTAGGAAACCAGTGCATTGTTTTTTGAAGCCCCAGTGTGGTTAGGGGCACAACAATCATGCCCCTAAACCACCACTTTTTGGTCACATATTCCCCACAAGCTGTAACAAAAAAAAAGCAATTTTTCAAATTGATTTAAACTGATGGAAATAGACAGTTACCATTCAGCATAATGATGATGGCCAGCGGCATCATCAACAAAGCAACTAAAGACGTGATTTGGGATTGGGTATTTGGTCGAGTTAGCAAACACAATTTAAGGGTCTGTCTACTTTGAGAGGTGGGAGACGTGGTTGCCTAATGGTTAGTGAAATGGAATCCGGATCAAGCAGTCCGGGTTCGCCCTGGCCAGGGTCACTGTGTTCTTGGGCACACCATGCCTCCCTCCACCATAACAGTTGGCTAGTACCCATTTATTCTCCTGGGCAACCTAACAAAAATGGTGGGAGTAACCTGACATTGGACATCCTACCCAGGTGGAGTAGTAATACTCCTAGTCGGCTTCATGCTACCAAAACCAGGATAAGCAACAGCAGTGCGGGCCAGTTTGGCCCCGAATGGCTTCACCTTACACGGAGATAGGGTGCCCTGGCTATAAGGGCTACCAGGGTCTATTGTGTTTTTCTATTTATTTCTTTACATGCCAGAAGGGGTATCCCTCCTAGAAGCGTCCTGTAAACCCGCCTAGCTGGGGAACCCTTCTAGGCGACTATGTTTTTGCATGTAAAAGTCGCACCAGGATCAACCCAGCTTAAGCAGGGATAATTTGTGTATATTTTTAACTTACATGTGAACTAAATGTCATCAAAATGTATCATTCCTAACACTAACAGTCCAACTTAATTGAAGTTAGGGATAGTCGAGTGGGATTTTCGCACACAGCTCACATGCTCTCCCACTCGACTATCCCTGAGAAAAATGAGGGATTGCTCATAGTCAGATGTAAACAGGCCCTAAAATTCATCCACTTGTGTGCTGGATTTTAAACTGCTCAGTGCACACAATATAGATCAATTAATATACTATAACAAATTCAATTTATTAGTATCAGAATAAAAAAATACATGTACTAACCAATATTATTACTACCAAATTAAGCTAAAATGTATCTTTTTTTCATTTTTCAGATACACTCTTCAGGCAAGAAAGCAAAATACTGACAATACTTTTAAACTGAATAAAATTCACTTCAAATGTTGAAAGCTTGTATTTGTTGTTTCCCCAACATAACGCAACAGCGTAATTTATTTCAGCAGCGCAGTTTATAGTTCCTTTCTTTCCCCAAGCAGCTCTCCTTTCGTATCAGTTTCAGCAGACAGAAGCACTTTCATATAGCATGTATATATTATAGTGTCAAGACCTCAAGTTCGATTTTCCTCTCTGCCCAAAAGTGCAGTATCCAGTGAAGAAAAAAACGCTAACCTGCGTTTTCATAATTCCTGTTCGTTTGTACAAATCGCTAAATACTTCATCACTGCACTGCTCAGAGATCGATAATTTGCACACAACAACATTCGTCTTCGGCAGCGGGTTTGAGGTGCGTGGATTCTGCAAATTGATCTTTGGAATCCTCAACGAGGTTTGATTCACATTTTTGAAGTTTTAAACACGGATGAAGTCTCAATTTGTGTAAAAGATCGCGACAACGACAGAACAACTTACGAACTTTTCGCATCGCCTTCGTCCGCCATTTTTTTTTTTTTGGTTTGGACACGTGACTCAGGCCCCGTCCACACGTATCCGTTTTCGTTTGAAAACGCAAAATGTTCTTTCCGTTTTCGCCTCCCGTCCACACGTATCCGATGAAAAACGGTCACCGCAAACGGAAACTTTTGAAAACGCTTTCCAAAGCGGAAACTTTTGAAAAACGGCGGCGTTTTCGTGTTCTCGTGTGGACACCTGAAAACGGAACTTTTCGAAAACGATGACGTCAAGAGGTCGAATCAGTTCACTGCGCATGCGTTTTTTGCTGACCAAAGGATCGCGGCCTCAAGGAACGAGATTGTCAACATCGCCAACATGGCGGACATTCGCAGGCTAGCATCTCTCTTACTTGGCTTGATTTCGAGCTTAATTGCGTGTCTGCAGATTAATTTTACTCTCCTGAATTTTCAAACGCATTTAAGGAGAAGACGGCTAAATATCTCGAGAGTGCTTTTAGTATCCGCTTCAAAACTCCACTTGAAACGACTCGGCAGAGGAGAAGAAGACCTCGAAGGTTTTGGACGAGACCAGGACGCACAAGTGCGTGGTGGGACAACTTCGTTGACCAATTGTCATTCCAGAAGAGTGGAAGGAGAACTTTAGAATGAGCAGATCATCTCTCTATAACTAGCAGGGGAAATACGGCCATATATCGAAGGCCAGGAAACCATAATGCGGTCACCAGTTGATGTAGTGAAACAAGTTGCTTGTACTTTGTACTATCTAAGCGACGAAGGTCGCATTCGAAAAACAGCAAATGCATTTGGAATTTCACGCCAAGTTGTGTCGAAGATTGTAAGAAAGGTCTGCAGAGCCATAACTGTGCACCTTGGTCCAAAGTATATTAAACTGCCATCTACACAAGAGGAAGTAGAGTATCTAGTGAAACAATTTCAGAATCTCACGGCTTCCCACAGTGCCTTGGAGCAATTGATGGCACACATATAGAAATTAAACAGCCATCTGGTAACTCTACTGACTACATCAATCGAAAGGGCCGTTACACTTTGAATGTTCAAGCTACCTGTGATTATAAATATTGTTTCACAGACATTGTTGTGAAGTGGCCAGGAAGCGTGCACGATGCCAGGATGTTTGCTAATTCAAATATAAAGGAATTTCTCAGTAATGGGATTATACCACCTTGCAAGCGCCATGTCCTGCCAGATGAAGATCCTATACCAGTTTTCTTGTTAGGGGATCCAGCATATCCCCTCATGCCATACTTAATGAAAGAGTATGCTAATGGGGTTCCACATTGCAGGAACAGTATTATGGCATGACTCTATGCCAGTCACGAATGGTAATAGAATGTTCCTTTGGTCGTCTCAAGGCACGCTTCGGTGCTTTAAAGAGAGCAATGATATTAATCTGGAAGAACTACCATTGGTGATCTATGCATGTTTTGTTCTCCATAATTTCTGTGAAATGAACAACGAGAGAATCAGCGATGAACATGTTTCTGCTGCTATGAGTTACGACAAAGAGTTCCAACCACCACTTCATGCAAACCAGTATAGAACTGACTGTAATGAAGCAGATGGGAAGAAAGTACGAAGAGTGCTCACCAAATATTTTTGATCCTTGAAATCTGTATGCGAAAAAAGTGCATTAACATGTGTACCCTGCTACTGTTTATTGAGATGATCTGCTCGTTCTAAAGTTTTCTCTCCACTCATCCAAAACCTTTGAGGTATTTGCCTTTATTCTCTGCCGAGTCATTTCAAGTGGAGTTTTGAAGCTGATAGTGAAAGTACTCTTGAGATATTCAGCCATCTTCTCCTGAAGTGTGTTTGCAAATTCAGAAGAGCAACATTAAGCTGCCAACACGCAATTGAGCTCGAAATAAAAAATTGTAGCTAGAACCCTGTTATGTTGAGGAAAGTCATTCTGGTACTCGATCATGTGATTAGTATAATGAGTATGTTTACGTTTGTGGATCACGACTTATAAGCTTGTACATGTATGATCTCAAATATTTGAGTCAAGTCAGGGACCGATTGTTTATTACTGCCTGGGGGGGGGGGGGGGGGGGGGGGGGGGGGGGGGGGAAGGCGGGCAGTGGGTTTTCCAGACAACGATTAAAATTTAAACCCCCTCAAATATTTTTTAATTAAAAATTCAGCATTGGAAAAATTTACTCCCCCCCCCCCCCCCTCCAGGGGGTACTCCGGATTTAAGTGATGGGGAGGTGCAAATGGGGACATAATTAAAACCTAAAAAAATCCCTAGGGCTTGAAGTGAGACCCAAAAATAGCCTTCCCACCTCCCGTCACTTTAAATGCGGAGTACCTACAATGTAAGCCCCTTCACTAAAAAAAACTACTCTTATTAGTTATATGATATGATCAGAAGTTTCTTGTAAATAGTTTTTCTGCAAAACCCAGTTTCATTATTTGTTTTAGGGTTTGTGTTATTCAAGATGTTTTTATTTGTTTTCAAATTGTTTGTAAACAATATTACGCTTTTGTGGCTAGGGTTTTCCCTATTAGAAGGAGAATGTTTGGAAGTAACTTGCAACATGAAGTATTATAGAAAGGCATATAGTGCCTTTTATACAGCTTTGGGGCAGGTATGGGAGGGGAGTCATCCCCTTCCATTGGGGGTTTGGGGGTCTCCCCCAGAAAAACGTTTAGATTTAAGGCTCTGAAAAATTCTGGAGATGGTTTTTCTATGGATAGTATTACATTGTTTCAAAATCCCTCCCCCCCCCCCCCCCCCCCCCCATTTCCATAATAAGAAAAAAGTGCAACTTCTAAATTCTAAATTTTTACCCTCTTCCCCGCCCCCCCCCCCCCCTCCCCAGGACATAATAAACAATCGGTACCACTTTCTACATTCATCAGCCCAGAAGGCAGTGTCATTAAAGCAATGTTAGTTGATTCCACATATTGTTTGAATCTGCTTCTGGTTATGTCGGCCAACACTAATTCATTACAGATACGAATTACTGTTATTTATTATACATTCAACTCACTATGTCTTTTCTGATTGGCCGAAAGCGTACAGTGAATTTTAGAAATCAGGCAGATTATACTATAATCATGCCAAGGTCACTCAAGGTCACAGGCAATCATGTCATCTATGACCGCGGTGCATGTTTTCCAAGGGTAATCATCTGATCATATCAAGTTCACGCACTTTGCGTTGCTTGTTAAACAACATTGGTGGCAGAAGCATTTTTTTCGTCGAATGTATAATAAAACAATTATTAGATTCGGTTTTTGTGATATCCAGAATAATCAAGGTCTCGGTAAGAGTTATCAGCCTTCGGTTTCGGCTGATAACTCTTACCTTGACCTTAATTATTCTGGATATCACAAAAAACCTCATAATAATAATAATATTTTTGACAGGGAGCCCATGTCACATTTGTGTTTTTCAATGGGGCCCTGTGAAGTAAAATAAAAATACAAAACAATAAATCGATTAAAAAGAACTAAAATACAATACAATAAAATACACTAAAATAGGGATAAAAACAAGTTAAAAATATATCGATTCCGGTTTGTTTACTAGTAAAAAGCTATCCTAAAATTTAAAAGACTGACTGAAAGATACAAATTAGCTAACACATGCTTTTTAACTTACCATTAATATTGTTAATAATTTTAAAACACCTATTTGTGCTTTATTTAATCAAAATGAAACTATGAGAAAATCCATTTTTATATCAACATTTTATTTCCTCTTGGAATATTTTTCATAACAATAACTACAAAACCAACAAATTCAGATAACAATAGAAAACACTTAAATGCAAATATGTGTTACAAACATTAAAATATAAAATCAAGTATGATTGAAATACTTATTAAAACACAGAAACAGTAACAACTATATCATGTATGTATTGAAAGTACAATACAGATAAAGCAAAGCCAATCAAGGCACATTGCTTTAACTTCTTTGTTGTATTACATGCATTAAATTTTATAAGTTTAATAATCCTTTCATAAACTCAATTTAAACTTAAGGTTTGAGTTATCAAGATTCAACTTTACCATAATAAATATTAAATAACAATAATTAAAGCTTTATAAACAGTGGGCAGCACCATGTACATAATTCTGGGAAATCTTTCTTTGCTTGTAAATATAGAAATTACATTAATGGATCATTGTTATCAATGTCAGAAAAAGGGCCTGTGTAAATGAGAACTGTGGACTGGGTGAGTCTGGCCGATGTGTTGGTACTGCTGGGTTACTCATATTTGTGTAGCCACTGTGCATGCTTGGATAACTGGCTGGTGGCATGTATTGTGAAAAAGGTGGATGTATTATTTGCCTCAGCATTGAAAAACCATCAGCAATGCACCCGGTGAGTTTCTCCATGTTCGATGTCAGCTTGTTTAGATGGTTAGAATATTCTTTGTCCATTTTATCCATCTTTTCCAGCAATTGTTTTTTCACCTGTAGCTCATCATGAGCTACAGTTAACAGTTGTGAATCAATGGGAAGCTTACGCTTAAGTTTCTCCTGCTTATAACCTTTCAACTTGGCATTTAGTAAGTCTCTTCTTTCTTTCACTGAACTGGATTCCTTGCTTACTTCAGCTTCTCCTGGAGCTTCTGACAACTCAGCGATGTCACTGAGGTCTTGCTCCAATATGCTCGATGATGCAGGTGACGCAGAACTCTCATTAAAACTGTATACGGTGGAGTTACTAGTTTTCATCTTGATCTAATTCAACAGTTTCGATCCCTGACGGTATAGTGTTTGTCGCTGGTGAACCACCCCATGCATACCTCCTCACACAGCTCGAAGTACAGTAAAACTACTCTTCCGTGCCCACTTCTTCGTCCTGTATCGACTGCTTTTCGAAATTTTGCTCTGGTTGCTTTAAGCTTAGAGGTTAACATAACCTTTGTTAACTCTTCTTTATTGTGTGGGTACTCCTTCGCAAGTTTTTTAGCATCTTCTGGAGAAGGATATTGTTCATTAAACAAGTCTAAAATATCGGAATATTTCGTCTGACATGATTCCCAATCCACGTTCTCCATGCTCTTTGACGCTTTGTAATCTTTTGTTACATGGAGTAGAAGTTCAACCTCATCATCTGTCCAAACAAAACAGTCGCTCTTTCGTTGAGTATTCGTTTTCGACATTTTTGAATGCTTTTTTTCCAAAGACTAGCAAAAGGAAAGCGACAAAAAGTCAAAAACAACTCGCAGGCTCGGATAAACTCAGTGGCGCGCATGCTCTTTGGAGGCATTTGAAGCGTTTTCAGTCGTTTTTGCGTATACGTGTGGACGGGCAAAAACGATTCGAAAACGCTACGTGTGGACGGAGAAATTTGAAAAACGAAAAGAAACTTTTGCGTTTCAAACGAAAACGGATACGTGTGGACGGGGCCCTCAATGTTTTGATCTGATCCTGAGAACAATGGTTTCGTTACGTCACGCGTATAGCCTTTTCTGGATATAGTCTGGACTGGTTATCAGCTGATAACCCTGCTCCGACAAATATGAACGCGTACATGTAAGCGAGAAAGAGAGCTGATTTGTTTTCTTCCAAGTAACAATGGCCGCCGGAGAAAAATAGTTTTTACGGCAGAATTTACTGAAGACGAAGTAACAAAACTGCTAGAAAATGCAACAAAGTTTGGAACGAAATATTGAATGGCAAATGCCTACAAATGTACAACAAATGCAAATGAACTAGCACTATATATAGCACTATATATAGCACTATATATAGCACATATATATAGCCACTATATATAGCACTATATATAGCACTATATATAGCACTATATATAGCACTATATATAGCACTATATATAGTGCTATATATAGCACTATATATAGCACTATATATAGCACTATATATAGCACTATATATAGCACTATATATAGCACTATATATAGCACTATATATAGCACTATATATAGCATATAATGACCTCGCGCTCGGTCATTATTTTTAAGAAGGACGAGGAGCGAGGGCATTATCCGATTTAATGCACCTTTTCATTGTTTTAGAACAAGCAAAACAATTAATGAGTCGCTGCAAAGTTTGGCTAAACATCTTGTATTCCCGCTAGGATTTTTCAGCTTTCATATAATATAAATATATTAATATAAGGGTTTTGGGGTTTCCAGTATTACCTCTTTAGTGATATTATTAACTTTTTCAGTGAAGACTTCAGTGGATGTTGTTGGCGTGCAAAACATTAGTGTTATTCTGGAAATGACTGGTCTGGATGATTTGCTGTCACAGGCAGTGAACGGATACCAAAAAAAGGTGTTTTAGACCATGGACTTGAAAATATTATTTCGCAGTCTCTTGACATGTTCGAGGAACAGGCTGAAGAAGTTCGAAGATGACGCTATATATATTATCGGCATGTTTGACAGAGGTGGACCGAGTTTGGCAGTGATGGCTTAGATGCTTCGAACTGCAAAATGTAATCTGTCAAGAATATCTGATGTTTTGTGTGTGTGCGAGTCAGTTTCTTATACCTGGGAGTAATGTATTTATTTTAATTAATTTTTATTTCGTTTCCAGATAAGTGAGGTCAAATATTTGGTTGATCTTACCTCGAAAATACCAAACAAAATAAAGCAATGTGGGCTTTTCGGTTGTATGAAACGTGGGCACAGTGAAGAAAAGTGTATGTATAACCCTATAAATGAAACATCTAGTGATGATCTAGGGTTCTCAAACTCATTAATAATTCATCAAGTTAAAACAAAGGAAATCATAACCGTGTCGGAGGTTTAGAAACCCGGTCTTAATTAGCATAGATTTTTACGATTTTATTTCTCCGTTTACTCCTTAGTTTTTGTTTCGATTGAGAAGATATCTCAAACACTCGAGACAGTGTTTCATCGGCTATCCAAACACCTCGAATTTCGTCAAAAATACTCCGCTGCGCGTCGTATTTTCAACTCCATTCTCGGTGTTTGGATATCCTGATGAAACAACTGTCTCTCGTGTTTGATATATTACATGAACAACTGGTAAACGTTTCGAAAATAGTGCAAGGCCAGGCTAGTGAGGATACAAGAAAAGGGGAAAATCGGGCGGCTTTGCCAATTCCAAATGCTTTGGGGGCAATTACTTTAATCTAAAAAAAATGTTTGTAATTGTCAATTATAGCTTATAAATGCAAACAAAGTGTTGTATAACAAGTGGTAGTAACAATAAAGACTATTCATTGTTGATTTCACAAAGCTTGCAGAGTCGTCGGTAGTACACATGTCCGAGAAACACTGAGGTGGAACAACAGGTTATTATTGTGGTCACTAAGGCGGAACAGGAGGTCATTATTAAAAACAATGACCTCCTGTTCCACCTCAGTGACCACAATAATGACCCTCCGTTCCATTTTAGTGAATATTAAGCTGGTTTATTGAAAATAATAACTTGTTAAAGACAATAAAAAGGTGTATTAATTAAAAATAAACGAAAGCCACAAGATAATTATGACTATTAAAGCTCGCCGTGTTTTCAGCATTGTCCATTAAGGCAACTCTCAAACACCCTTGTAAGTAAATTTAAAAAAACTGAATAGCCGTTGTGTCTTGGTAAGGAAAATAAGTTATTTTGTGATGCCTAAAGTTAATCGCTTAGTATGATTATTGCTTCCTTTAGGACATTATAAATTGTGTTGGTTAAATTAAAGCGATTTGTAAAAATACAGCCGAATCCCCTGCTTTTGGAGAATCATGGCCACGGCGACAAATTTTCACATTCGTTAGCTCTGTACTGTAAATTAAGAAAAATCATCAGCAATTTCCTTTTTATTATGGAAAGTAAGTCGTGTATTATCATTAGTAGTTATTGAACAAACAACACCAAATACACAGTGTTCAATGGTTTACATGAAAACAAAATAGTATTTAGTTAAGTGTTGAGTTAATTATAAACATTTGTAAACATACATGTACATCTGAAAGGTTATACTGTGGAATCATAACTTAAGTGATTTCATGAAGAAAAACGTTGAATGAATATGCATTATTCACCGCCGGTATTTTCTCCATTAAACACCGAACCCCCAATAAGATAATCACCACGGGTTGAAATAAACGCAAGCTCACAAGGTTCATAATTAATCAAGTTAAAACAAAGGAAATCATAACCTTACGGTATTTTGGATATCTGTTCTTAATTAGCATATATATTTACGATTTTTTTCTCCGTTTACTCCTTAGTTTTACACTGCATGAAATGGTCTGTATACGGACCCTTCCTCAAGTCGTACACAGCCAGTACACATATACGTATAAGGAAAATATAAGGATGTATAAGTTCTGTATAAGGATCAGTATATTTCAGGGTATGCTAACAAAAATGCCAGGATCTTATACACTTGTGGCAGGATTCCTTATACGTCAGTACACGTGTCAGTATACATTATGTATACTGTTTGAAACATGAAGTATACTGAAGGTGCATGGAAGGCAGATTATGGGTTTTTTGCAGTTGTGGCAGGATTCCTTATATAATTAGTTTCGATGAGAATATGTATCAAACACTCGAGACATCGTTTCATCACATTTCCAAACAACTCGAATTTCGTCAAAAATACTCCGCTGCGCGTCGTATTTTCAACTACCTTCTCGATGCTTGGAAACGGTGATGAAACACTGTATCTCGTGTTTAATATATTACACGAGACATCACCAGGAGCCCAGTTTGATTTATTGTTCTCACTCACAGGCGCCCCAAGCTCACGTTATGAATCAGCTAATTGATATGCAGTAATAATAAAATTGTCTTACCTTGCTTCCGAGGTGTTTTACTTGCTGTCTATGTGGTTGTTTCGCTGATTTAAGGCGGTTTTAGCGATATTTGTTCGATTCTTTGTCTCCTCTTCATAAGAGAACGTAAAGGCCACACACTGCAGCTGGACAGCCCTCGCGCGAAGCGAAAATATCACAGCTTAAAATATTCCAGCGCCCACAAATCTAACGCTAGCGCTGTTAAGCACAAAGGCGAAACTTTCATATCAGCCCACTAGCCACG
The DNA here is from genome assembly GCA_029204205.1 of Desmophyllum pertusum. Classification (NCBI taxonomy): domain Eukaryota; kingdom Metazoa; phylum Cnidaria; class Anthozoa; order Scleractinia; family Caryophylliidae; genus Desmophyllum; species Desmophyllum pertusum. The sequence continues at coordinate 78,231 of MU826418.1, forward strand.
GAATCGAAGCCCTGGGAGCCATGCCAAGCGGTAGTTTATTTCCATACTGGCAATGCATTGATGCCCGTACGAAGCATCCATGACAAACCGACCATTGGAATGCTTGGTAACCAGGTCCCTCCCCCAAACGTTGTCTCACTGGGGTACCACACCGTCAATTGTCATCAATATATTTGCCAGGCTTTAGATAGCCAGAAACCAAACAAATGAAGCGAATACATATTGGCCTCTGATCAAAACTAATGTCAGAAAATTTAGTATTAGTTATAAAGGAGTAGATATATATATATATAATAGCTTTCTAAGTGATCTTAAAATATTCTTGGTAAATCAACTTAAAGTGAAAACAGTAACAATTTTATTCTTACAAAGCAAACATAGGTAATCAGCAAGTTAATGACTTATTGTTAAAAATAATTAACAATTATTCGCCTCAGGCTCGTGAATATTGGTGAATCATCGCGCAGAATGCCTATTGTTATCGGGACATTTACTTACAGTCGAGTAAAACTTATAGGTCTGTAATATTGCTCATTCAGCTTGAACCGGGCGCCATCATTGGTCAACGAAAATGCGCGCTTTTATCCGCAGGGAATACCTCTCGCTCATCAAAGTGCAGGAGGCGGAGCAAAAATATAATAGGCCCCAAAACCTTTTGTCTTGCAATATCACACGTTTAAGTACTAATCGGCGGCCGCCTTCATTTTTTTTTCTTGGGAAGCTTAAGATTTTTACTTTCGTTGAGTTTAGCTGTGATCCGAGAAATGTCGAATTCGCTGCCGACGAAAGAAAACAAATCGTTTGTTCACACGTAACCGCGATGCACACTTTGCTACAGCTGTTAGTAGACCGGGAAATAGAGAGAATACAAACCTTATTTTTATGAGCGGCTTTAAATGTTCAAACAGAAATGTCGGAGTCTTACTTTTTCGAGCAAGAATAAAATATACTGTCTTATCTGTACGCATAATTGCGCGTGCTAGACTGGAGTTCTAGCCGACTGTGTCGTCATGTTTAAAACACCAACTAAAACACCAACTTCAATAAGCCGTGTGAGATACGTAATGCTTCGTGTAATTCTTGAATTGGATGTTGTCTATCCTTCTTACAATTTTAGGGGGTAAGCTGTGTTTTTACGTCGTAAGGCGACTGCAGTATCTCTTCTGGATTTATTGTAACTTTGACCCACGTCTCAGCCCGCGTTCTTTTCCTCTTCTTTCCGTTCGTAATCCCCTCCATCTTTCGCTGAAATTTTCGGATGTTTGTGGCGATTGCGTGCCCGATGCGGTCGCGAGAAGATTCCTCCAGTTTGTAATCAAGAGGTTGAATACTTGTTTGCAGTAATTCGAACGCCGTTCTCGGAAGTCCAGAAACTTCTCTCCATTTCCAGAAAACCTCGCCGTTTATTTGAAGATAATACTTTGGATTATCTTCGTTGATAAAAGGAGGGACCATGTGAAATAGTAATGGATGGATCGGGGATTCGAAGAGCTCTGAAAAGAGCTTTCGATCACGGACATTTTCGTTTTCCTTATTCATGGTCTGATCGGCAAGTCTGACTTAATCAGCTGTTTCACCGAGATTTCAAAGTTCGCGGCAAATGATTAGTTAATGAGGCATTTTACAACTGAGTGGTTTTCTTGAATAGGGTATTGTTAATTATGACAGGCATTGTTATTCAGTCGTACGCTTAAAACAATAGCGCACTGGCCGACAACGCGCCATTTTCGAAAGAACTTTCAACGCATAGTTTTAAAACTGAAGGGGATAGTGATTTTTGTCCACCAATTATCAAAGTTAAAACGGATTATATTAAAGGAAAGACCCATCTTCCATTTCCCGTAAGTCAGTTTTTGGTAGCCAGTCCTGGTTTCCAGAAATCGCCTCTCAAAGACGACATCCATACCAAAATAGCCCGTTTTGTGTTATTTTCAAGTGCAAAAGGCAGGCTCTTATAGTATGTAAAACGACTTCATTTTCAGCTAAAATTGCAGATACACCATTTCTCTTCAAAAGCCCGCCGGTCAAAGTATAAGTTAGGGCATAAAAAGGTTAGAAAAGCGAGTTTGCCAACGCTACTCGGACAATTTTGGTCCATTCTTCTCTTATTCTGGGCCTTTCAAAGCGCACAAGCATTCAAATTCACCGCCTCAGTGATCATGAATAATTAATGATGTCCCGTCATTCTGCGCGATGATTTACCTCCACTTCGTCTCGGTAAAATATTCACGAGCCTGAGGCGAATAATTGTTTTAGTATAATTTTCAGAGGTGAATATCAAGAACTTCAAAATAACGTGCTAGAACATGGAAAACAACGCACATGAATACCGACTGGTTTGACTGGTTACATCAATTGCAAATCAATTTACTCATCAATTTTAGCCGTGAAATTCATTAAAGAAACATTACGAAAAGACATTCATCAGGTACCTTTGTTTGATCGTTGGTGACTTCATGAGAAATTGTAGGTATCGTCTGGAAATGAGTAGCTTCGGTCCAAGAATAGTAAATTTCAGCCCGTCACTCGATCTGCATGGGAGTTTGTCATCGCTGGCGATCTACGAAACCACTGTTTACGATTTTAAATGCCTTGAAAACCACTTCTTGAAAACGTTTTTGGTCCAAAGTACTTTGTGATCATTTTCCTAAATTCCCAGTACTTTGAAGATACAGGAGTCTGAGTGATCAGAATAAACGAAAATTTCATTCAAAATCCAGCCGCCATGTTTACTTGCCAGCATAGCAAATGTGGCTGCTTAGCAGCCGCGCCATAAGTTCTATAATCACCTCGCGCGCGCGATTCGCGTCAAAGGTGAGTCAAAGATGGACGACTATCTTTGCCACAGTGGTCAAAGGTAAACAACACCTTTGACATCGCCTTTGACAAGCTTTGACGCGCGTCAAAGTTAGTAACAACTTTGACCGCAGTCAAAAGTACCTTTGACCCAGTCAAAGTCAAATTTGGCAATACCTTTGTTCCACCTTTGACTAAGGTCAAAGGCGTACCATCTTTGACCAAATTCAAAGACGGCCTTTGCCCATCTGTGACGTGCGTCAAAGGTATGGCAAGGACGGCCTTTGTCACCTGTGACCCTAGTCAAAGGTGTAGGTCAAAGGCAACTTTTCGTGCAGCACTGGAAAAACTGAACCCTTTACAGACATTTTTAAATGTCTGTAATCTACATTTTACAGACATTTTATGAGACAATAAATTTGGGTCTTTTCTTTCGTCTAAACAAAATGTCTGTAAATTATTTTTTTACAGATATTTTATTTACTTTCGCTATTTTGTTAAAAGAGAAAATGTCAATGAAATGTTAGTAAATGTTTACATATCAGAATATGAAATATTGACCATAATTTACAGACTTTATAAAACCTCTGAATAAAGTCTGTAATTCTGCGATTGATAGAGAATTTTGAGGGTTTGTAAAATGTCTGTAAACTTAAACTGATGACACTCAAAATGTCACTAAACTTATACACTCATTCAAGGCCAGGATGCAACCTCGTTCCCAGGGGGTGGGGAAAGAAAGACCCAGGGAACGAGGCTGGGCGACGGTTGGGCCAGGAACTGTCTGCCAAATTATCTGACAAGCAGGTGTGAGCCTCATGAAATATTTGAACGGAACACTTCGGCATGTTTTCCAAATAAACGTGAGGGTTCGTACTCTTTTGGTTCGGGTGACACATGACATATATCAGGAGCCATAATCAGGGACGGAGACCGTAAATTCAGAGCGCGCGTGTCCCCATGTGAATACTTTTTGTAGCTATTTTTAGAACCTCGTGACGTAAGAAAAACACGCAAACGCGCGAGAAAACTCGCAAAACTTCGTGTATGCTTTATATATTTACAAATTGGCGATCTCTTTCGGGGTCTTTCGGGTCGGTTTATTGCGCTTCGCGATTTCAGCGAAAAGTCAAAGAACTGCAGAGGAGACCAATGAATGTTCCATACGGTTAAGGGTGTTATGGATCCATCACTTTTCAGGGTAGGCAAGGCAGCTCGGCATGCAGTCTTATAGCCCTTGTTATGAACCTGATAAATAATTTGTTTTATGAGTGCTTTTCTGCTGCAGTAATTATATGATCATCTCTACTCCTATTCTGATCCCAAATAATTATTTTATTACATGCAGGTAAGCTTACTCGTATGCATTTTTTCGCAACTCAACAACTGATTAAATAATAATAATAATAAAAATGAAGTTCAGTTTGCCTTCAAAGTCAGCGTCAGTTTTGTCAGATAAAGGGAAAATTGAGATTCAAAATTTGCCCAGCATTGAACTCAGAGATTGAAGAAGCTGCACATCTATGTAAATACAAGAAACTATTATTCTTTTATGTAATTAATAATGGGTAAATAAAGTTGTTGTTGTTATTAAAAATTCGAAAAGAAGAAAATGGCTGAAACTACCAGAGATATAGTAGTGTAGTACAGTACTGACCAGCTAAGATATTAACTTCATAGTGTCAGAGAAATAGCCACAAATGTAGAGAAATCACCGCATGCGACTTATCATGTAATTTTCTGGATATAAGCTTAGTAAGCTTATAAAAGAACGGCTTTCCTATTTCGCTGAAGTGATATAAGCTTACTGTCGCGGCATTTCTCTCTAAAAAAATAAGAAGTTAAAGTATGTTCCAATAACCAATGGATCGGAGGAGCCAAGTGGCTCATCATGCATTGTTCTTGAAAAACATATACAAGAACAACAAAACAACAACAAAGTTTATATAAAGCTTTAATCGGCTTGCTGAATATTTCGGCAGCCTCGCTAAAATTCACGCTATTCGATCGATGGCAATTTCGTTTTGCTGCGAAATACTCCAAATTTTCGGTTAAAAGAATAGCTTTTTGTATTCTTTAACTAATACTATCGATAGCTTGACCGTAATAGCTATAATTCTCTTGTGGATGTACAAAAACAACCACTCGATCGGGGTTCCTAAATAAACAAGCGTTTGACTGTTTACGCGGCAATTGAAAATTTTATAACGGTTTAATTCGCTTGAGAAACGAAAAAAAAGTAAACGAGGTCTGAAAACCTTGCTCTCAAAACCACAGGAATTGTTTCTGATGCACTCAACCATTGAACTTTTTGTGTAGACAGGTAATTTACTTACAACTCTGCAATTGCTTGAGGTCTTTTCCAAAGCTTTTTCGCCGGTTCTTTCGATTCAGATTGCCGTGGCCGCGAAGTACAACTTTTGTAGTTTGCCGGCCAAAGCCTTACACAAAACCTGTTGAACCAGTGAATTCCTACAAAATACCGCTTTCCTGCGGTTAAAATGTAAAGATAAAACACTAAAAGCGAACTAGTTTGTCATAACTACGTACGAGGTTTAGATAAAGGACCATAAAGTTCAAATTGTGACAGATCTTAGCTTGATTCTTATTCGCTTGCTCCTGACAGTCGATCCTGACAGCCGGTTGACTTGGAATGGCTTTCTCTAGCGCTGTTGAGATTTTCACAGGGATAGGAAAAGGGAATACCTTTTTATTTCAAACTTATAAAAGGCTATAAGATTCAAGAAAAATTAATTACCTAACGAGGGAATTCCACATTAAATTTCATTTAAAAAAAACGAAATCGCACGACGAATCGCGAAGCTCGTAATCATCTTCCCCAGGCGATCGCGATCTGCGATAGTATCATCGTCTTCACTTTCTTCGTAATTCACAGGGTTTTGAACTACTTTCGTCACTGTTGGAATCACTCGATTCAAGAAAGTTGTCCTCCAAGGACTTCTTCAAGTTTGAAAAACTAACGGAGGACATAAACGCCATCTCCTCCTCGCCAACAAAAACAATGTTGTCCGAGTGTTGGCCGCCATTTTCTGCCCAACGTTTTTTTTGACAAATCTCCTCGCGCGACACACGCGCGAAACTCGCGCGCCTGATTGCGTATGTATTTCTAAAAATAGCACAACTACTACAACACATGGGGACAACCCCAATACTAGAATATCTATAGAGTTACGGTCTCCGTCCCTGATTATGGCTCCTGCATATATTTTAATCTAGGTTTAAATACACGAACAATACACTCTACGCAGGGGGGGGGGGGGGGGGGATAGAAAGCCGGGACTTTTAATTATTTGAGGACATAGTGGTGCCAGGCAACAGACCGAGAGATCGAATCCTGTGTCAATCAAGCCGTTGCTAAGAATGACGTCAACCAAAACTTCATTGTTTTTTGTGAAACAGTTTTCAAGCTCGCAGCGTAGCCGGCTGTACGCGTGTAGCCTGCAAACGCAGCGCTGGCGGATTTTTGGCCTGATCTTTCACGCCGCCGAGATATCGGCAGCGTGAAACAACAAGCGAAAAATCCGTCTGAGCTACATTTGCAGTCTACAGCGAGAGTCTTTCGGATACGCGTCCGTAGTGCTAAGACTGGAACGGGAAGGTGTGAATTTCTTGCCTGACAGGCTTTTTTATTGTTAATAAGTAGTTCCCGTGGGACAATCTTCTTAGCAACTAGTTGAGTGCTACTGCGCACACACCGCTATGTCTGTATTTTTATAACCATTTATAAGGAAGTTTCTACCCCCCCCCCCCCCCTGACTCTACGCAAGCCGTTTGCGAAACTAACCCTCCCAATTGATGACAAGCAGACGTAGCCAGCGAAAAAGTGACATATGGGTAAACTATCTGTACAATCTCTGTACAATATGTGTACAATCTCTGTACAATCTCTATACAATCTCTATACATTCTCTGTAAAAACGCACAAACAGGGCTCTGTAAAATCGCACAAGTATTGTCGTAAAATCTCTGTATAATCTCTGTACAATCTCTATACAATTTCTATAGAATATCTGTAAAAACGCACAAGCAGGGCTCTGTAAAATCTCTGTAAAACGGGGCAGATGTACAGTACAGTCGAAGTTCTCTGAGCTTGACACTCTCGTAAGTGGACAGCTCTAATTACGGCCGCGAGCCTTGTCAAATCCCCGTCTGGGGCCCACAAATTTTTAAATAACGTTAAATCCGTGTGTCCCAAAATTAACATTTTGTTATTTTGCGTGATCTTAGTCATATCCTGCACGTATCCTATACTGAAACGTGATTTGAATTGTACTGAACAAATTACTGGTACAAGGTACAAAACAAGTTCCTTTGAACCATCTTGTCAAACTTAGTCTGCGAACAGGCTCACAAAATAACGCGAAAATGAGCCAGCCGATCGGCGGGAGAGCGAGAAGGACTAACTGTTTAAAAAAATAATAAAACAATACTGTAATAAATAATCACGATCGGCACTGCATGAGACAATAAAACAAACATTGATTACCTTTCCCTTTAATATACTGTTTTTGGCCGCTTACGAGAATATTGCCTGCATGTACTTTTTCTGCTTCCCGAGAGTGGGACGGGGACGAGAGCTTCGAGCATTATCGTTCCCAGATCCATTTATTTTGGTTACGTGAAACAAAGAACGAGGGAAGCCAAAATGGCGGACGAGACGGCGGACAAAGAGAAAATTATTGTCTGTTTCTATTTCTGAGGCAGGCCTTACCTACGCATTTTTTGCAGAAACAGAGAGTTGGAATTTCGGGAAAAATATGTTGCGAAATATTTACCGCTGACCAGATGTAACGTAGCTGTATACCACAATGCATCTCGGCTTTGTCCCGCTCTTTTCGAATTTTACTGGACATTTGCAGTTCGCCATAGGCAGGTCAACCCTTCGCTGTTTCGTCGATCTATTTTCCCTATTACTTCAATAGGTAAGTGGAGGAGTGTTATGTAAATGTTACTTTCCTTGTTTTTGACTGGCTTGATCGAAAATCTATCACGGCTGTGACAATATATGCGATACGATCGATCTGATCGGTTTGATGTTGAATATTGCAGATCAGCATGGATGCAAGGACATTTCTCGAAGAAAATGGCCTTGATACCCTTATTAAAATCGTGATCGAAGGTAATAAGGTAAAATGGACCTCAACCTGATTTCTATAGCGTGTAATTTAGTAGACTGCTTGCAGTCTGTTTCTCTCTCGAAATAATGTGGAGCGCGGCCATTTTGGGCTTTTTACGCGGGGATAAAATCCTAAAAGATCCTAAAAGCAGTCTAGTAATTTAGGGAAAAAGCAGTCAAGTAACTTATACATTTATACATTGCCAAATTTAGGGATTTATACATTGCATTTACCGCAAAGTAGTGGTACACGCGCGCCTGCTTCACCCGACTGTGGGTGGGAGGAGGGGTGGTGGAGGATTTTGTTACGCCTTTCAATTTTACAGCTGAGACACAATTTGAATTTATTAGGGTGACTCGGCTAGCTAACACTACTAGTTCAACACTGGTTCATTTGCTCATATTTGTAACACCTCCAACCCCCCCCCCCCCCCCCCCCTCCTTTGACATTTGACTTTGTATTAGGTTGTTATCATATCGCAGGTGAAACTGTGCAAATTAGTCATTACTTTGGACACATATCCAAATTAAGGATTAATTTGAATTGAACAGTTTGAAAAATTAACAAATAATCGTGCACACACACATGACCAGCCATGTCAAGTTGTTATGTACATCATGTGCCTTTACTACACGTACATGTACCGGTATATAGTAATCCATTTTTTAATATTTTATTGAATTAATTTTGACAGCTAATTTTCATTGGGTAATGATACTTCATTCTTAATTTACAGAAATTAACCAGGCTAGCACAGATCACATAGACATAGTCGGTGAGCAAACTTTTTTGTGTATAATTTAATAAATTATTATTGTTTATTTTATATGCTGTTTTATTAGTGTTAATAAACGGTTTGGGGATAAGTGTTGCTGGTGACAACCCTTCAGTCCCACACTGAAGCGATGCCTGGGTTACTTAGCTTGGGTGAGAAACAGTGGTTACGTCCACTTCCCCTCACTATCATCCCTTCAGGAGCTTGGCATATGTACACACCACTGTGCCCCGTGACACCCATCTCATGGTCTAATATGCCACTCGCTGACACACTGGCTTCTCGTGTGGCAGGCAGCTCTCAGGTCCAGGACAACACTTACCCCCCAACCTTCTCCCACATAAACTGACAGTGTCTTTCAATTGTGGGTGACATTAATTTCTTAAAAACAATGGCTTGAAGTGAACACATGCAGTTGGTTTGTAAGGTAAAGTTGGATTTTTTCTCCACACATATTTATAGAGTAGAGGAAGGACAAAAAAGACAATACAAATTTCAGAATACGAACTTCAACGAAATAAAAAGGATTGAGGAATCACAGCTGGAACAAATCAAGAATAACTTGGTAAGTTGACTCATGCACAATAGTTCTACTGCTCTGTGAAATGCATAAATACATGTACATCTGATTAATTATACATTTTTATGCATGTACATGTAACTATTTTTCATCCTTCTGATCGTAACAAACTGCTTTCACTTGATTGATTTCAGATTCCAAGGACAATGGCAATAATTGCAGCAGCATTGTTTTATTTGAAAGCCCAAAACATTGAGTGAACTGTCAATGGTAAATCTAAAAAAAAACTTTAACTCAGCTGGGAGTACCATCACCCAAGGGCCTTAACTATACGAAGGAAAATCTAGTCGTTATCATTGGCAAAAAAATATTTGACAAAGGAAAAGTTAAGCGAATTGATGAGACAAAAGTTATCACAAAATATAACTTAATCCTTGCTTAACAGTGTTTAAACAATGATTAGGGTGTGTTCCTTTGGGATGATCAGGATCAGTAATCCAAGATCACTTGGATCATGGTGCATCAAAGGAACCAATGAATCCACTCTGGACAAGGATTCATCGGTTCCTTTGATGCACCATGATCCAAGTGATCTTGGATGACTGATCCTGATCCCGATCATATCCAAAAGGAACGCACCCTTAGATTATCTTTAATAAAAACCTAAGGTTAGTTCATTTCCACGTAACTTTGCAATGCTGTAGCTAAAGTTTGGAATGTTAATAACAGTTTGTTGATACAATCAACCAAAGGGCAAATACTTAATCCATATTTGAGAGAAGTGGTGTAACTTCAGGTGCATGCATTAAAGAAAAGTGAAAGTGAAAATCATGAAAACCAAAATGAAACTTGCTTGCGACTAGCAATTAGTTGAATTTAAATTTGGAAGTTGCTCAGAGAATTGTTAAACAATATTATAATTCTAGCATTGCACCATAAAGTTGCGTTAAAAGAACATCCAGTTTGATTAGTACAGTAGATGATTGTAAGCAGGGCTCAAAGTTCATGTAGGCTGTATGGATGAATCATTTTTTTCATTGAACACATTTTGTCATGCTGTTTTTCAATGGTTGCACACAAGTCATAATATAGCTTGTGAGCTACCTAGCAGTAGACAAAATAACATAGCGAATTCAATCTTGCATTTCACATGTCATTTCTAAAATGTTCAAGGATACTAACCGACCTTTGTTAGCTAACTATTTTGAGTCCTGTATGCAAGGCAAACAAGTAAGAACACTATACATTTAAGGTGGCTCATAACTGTTTGCCACCCTTGTGCTCTGATTGATCTCTACTGCCATCCTATATTAGGTGATGTTAAAATAATGGTATCAAACGAAAGCCCAATCATTGGGAAACAAGTTATGATCATCTTCCTGGCATAAAAGGTTACTATAGCAACAGAATAACCTCTAATAACCACCCTTAATTTTAGCTTTAAGTGATTATAACTCAAAAACGAGTTTGGTGACTCCATTTTTTATTTTTGAAAAATGATCAGCACACTAAGATAAACCTTTTTGCAAAGCTTAAAAAAATACTTGTAGCAGGGCTCGACAAAACCCCCGTCGGTCGTCGGGGCAAGTAGATTTTCCTATCGGGCAAGTAACTTTCTCTGCTCACTTGCCCGACGGGCAAGGGCCCAGGCAAGCTTTCTGCCAACTACATTGTTAAAATAACGATTTTGTGAAACAAAACAGTAAATTTTAAGCACATTTGGTCGGGGTAATCAAGGGTTTTAGATGAAGCTTGACGAAAATTACAAGGAAATAGGCTGAAATAGGAGACGCCTACAAACAACTGTGCGTTCGATAAACTTACCGTTCGCTGGGAAACCTGCTTTTTCAGTTCTAACTTTGCCATAAAATCAGTCACAGAATAAATTACAGTTAAAAAACAATTTATCTGGTCTTGTTTTGCTTTCATTAAGAGAAATATAGGCCAAAACACGTCAACAAAGATTCTTTCGGCTCCACAAGCGGCCATGTTTTAAAATCGCCCCATAATGCATTGCAAGCCGTGCAAACCATTGAATACGTCATGTATGCCGATAGATTGTGTCTCTGGTGAGAGGCACAGGCACAGACATTTTTCTTAGGGGCAACCCTGCAAACCAGTTTGTAACTTTGGAAGTCAATTAAACCAAAAACACATTACAGTACACGTAGGTAGAACAGAGAGCCAAACTGAAGGCCTAACCCAGTGTATTTTTGTTTTCTTTGTTTCATGAATAATTAATGAGTTTGAGAACCTGGGCAAGTGGGGAGGTGCCCCGGGCAAGCAAAATTTGAGAGTTGCTTGTCCAAAGGGCAAGCTGGAATTCCAATTTTTTTCGAGCCCTGTTGTAGGTTCAGAGACACCTTAAATTGTCAAAAATTTAAGGTGGCTCTGAACCTACAAGATATAAATTTTTTAAGGGGGGAGAACCTAAACTACAAGGAACCACAAAAATGTTGCTAAGGAAATCTCCAAACCTCCATAACTTTGGTTCCTTGACTCCAGTGGGCATCAAACGTTGTAGTGTTTGTTCAATTCACGTTCCCTTTAAATATTTCGAACCATGCCCATATTTGGTGTGTCACGTGACCAAAATGAAAAATGTCTAAAAACTCGGAAGGATTTGATCGTTTTCAAATTATTACTTTAGAATATGCTGAAGAACGTCAATATCGACAACTTGTAGCATGCGTTTGATGAAATGTACAATATTTCGGAAGTTATAAAGCTTTAAGAGTTTTAAAGCTTTATAACTTCCGAAATATTGTACATTTCATCAAACGCATGCTACAAGTTGTCGATATTGACGTTCTTCAGCATATTCTAAAGTAATAATTTGAAAACGATCAAATCCTTCCGAGTTTTTAGACATTTTTCATTTTGGTCACGTGACACACCAAATATGGGCATGGTTCGAAATATTTAAAGGGAACGTGAATTGAACAAACACTACAACGTTTGATGCCCACTGGAGTCCAGGAACCAAAGTTATGGAGGTTTAGAGATTTCCTTAGCAACATTTTTGTGGTTCCTTGTAGTTTAGGTTCTCCCCCCTTAAACTTTGCAAAAAGTGGTATCTTAAGCCTGGTTTTCACTAGGGACGCAAGCATAAGCGCAAGGAGCAGACGCAGTAACGCGTTGATTTGTCCTAAACAAAAGGCACTGATGGTCAACGTGTTACTGCGTCTGCGTATGTTGCTTGTGCTTGCGTCGCCAGTGAAAACCAGGCTTTAGTGTGATGATCATTTTTCAAAAATAAAAAATGGGGGTCACCAAACTCGTTTTTGAGTTATAAGCACTTAAAGCTAAATTAAGGGGGTTATTAGAGGTTATTCTGTTGCTACATGTATAGTAACCTTTTATGCCAGGAAGATGATCATAACTTGTTTCCCAATGATTGGGCTTTCATTTGATACCATTATTTTAACATCAACTGGTATAGGATGGCAGTAGTGACAAATCAAAACATAAGGGCTGCAAACAGTTATGAGCCACCTTGAGGTGGAGAGGTTTAAGCGGACATCCCTTTGACTAAGTGGACAGTAGCAAAAGTCCCAACATTTATCATGTTCCTTATTTACTGTAAATGATACCTGTATTTAGCGGACACCCTGTATTACATGTAAACGGCCACTAGAGCATTCCCTGAAGGTGTCTGCTTAATATAGGTTTGTCTGAATGCCATGATAATTGCATGCAAAGTAGTCAAATAACAGTCAATCGATACTGCATTACAGAGGAATTAATATTTATTATAGATATTTCAAATTGTTATTTAACAATGGGGGGAGATTGATAAATGTTTTAAATGGATAAAAATGAATAATAGAGTTTAATTGTATCTAATTATACATGTACATGTATACCTTTTAAGATTGTTTTTAAGGACCTGTTTATCCATGTATTGCCAGCTCGTTTCACAGGATCTCAGAAACTGGATCAACTCGCTATCTGGTATGACATTGACATAAAACTTGTTACAAAGGGAAATAAGTGCGAGGTGAGAAATTGGTGAACTGGTTCAGTCCTTTTTCTTTGCTCATTGTCTCCATGCACATAAACAGGTCCTTAATTTGAAAATTTATTTTAGAGGGATATAGGGGATATGTACACTGAAAGGGATATATACATTTGCAAATCACATAATAATCTTAGTTTATTATAATATTTATTGTCCGCTGTTGATATAAAAAAGGTAAAGGATGCTTTATACATGTATAAAATAAAGACATGTATTTTAACTGTTGAAGCCTTGTTTATTGCTGGTGACTTGCACATATAGCTAGGTACAAAAACCAGAAACCCAAAAGTGACGAGAGCACATACAGCTGTAAGGTACAGTATGTGTTATCTGTTTTTCAATATTTCTTAGTATGAAAATTATGCAGCGTGCAACATGCACACTATGCCTAAATATCTGATGATTTACATATTTTTATTACCAAGTTACTGTTAGGATTACACAGAGATTTTGTAAAGCGCTAAGAAATCTCTGTAAAGACCCTGTAAATAAAGTAAAGAGATTTTACGGAGTAGCAAAATATATGCAAAAGTAAGTTATGCAGGTCAATATAATTTATAAAGGAAATATGGAGATTTCACGAAGATTTTACTGTACTCTTTAAAATCTCTGTGAATGAATTACAGAGATTTTATAGAGATTTTATTAAAAGTAAGGTTGTTTATTTGTAGAATTTACAAGAAAAACATGAAGATTGTACAGACATTCTGCAGAGATTCTACAGACATTTTGTAACATTTACAGAGATTTGGTAGATTTTACAAAATCTCTATAAACGTGCACATTTACAGACATCAATATTTACAAGAGAAATGTAGAGATTTTACAGAGATTATATAAAGTTTAGAAAATCTCTGTAAAAAAAATACAGAGATTTTACAGACATCTAATAAAATCTCTGTAAAATATTTACACAATTTACAAGAAAAACAACAAGATTTTACAGACATTTCATTTGGAAAATTAGTCAAAATTTACAGACTTTTTATGGGATTTACAAAATGTCTGTAAGTGTGCACGTTTACAGACATTGAAATTTACAAGAGAAATGTTGAGATTTTACAAATTTTACAGATATAAGTAACTTTTTATAAGTCTGTAAAGGGTTCAGTTTTTCCAGTGCAGGGCCGCGCGCGGGAGGTGATTATAGCCACATAAGCCGTGTTTTTCGACCAATCAGAATATCGGATTATCATATTCACCTCTAAATGTTTATAATTACTGCTGTTGTTTTTCTGTTCTTATTGAGTATTTCAGGTAATCTGGTGACAGCTCTTTCCTAGCCCTAATAAGATAATAATTACCGACATCGCTTGAGTAGTATTTTTTTAGTAAAGGGTTCTCCCAGATTAGCCTAGAAAGACCTCTGAGACTTCCTGCTCAATATTGCAACCTGACCAGTGATGGAAACGAAATTGTAATAATACTTAATTTTAAGCAAATAACAAAATAAATTCAATTGAATTGAACTTAGAAAGGGTTAAAACCCAACTAGCAGAAGTCAAAATCACAAAGCCTAAAAATAACCTCAGAGTCTTAAAAACCAACAACAAAATAAATATTTGTCCACGTCTGTACGTAGTTATGAACGTACAAAACAAAGTAAATGAAGGACAAATTCAGCTAGAAAATATTAATAGAACACTACAGTCCGCTCGATGAACCTATGGTAAAACAAACAGCCCGGGAAGTACAGCAATTAATTACACAACTTTATCAGGGACACCATATTGATGAGATGACTAAAACATGGTTTAGTCCGGCAGACACTAAACCCGCCTAGAATTCCAATATTATATACCCTTCCAAAAAATACACAAACAGACTCCGGTCGGTTAATTCGAATTCCCCGGTATTTCGAACAAATTGTGTTTCCCTTGGCCTTAAATCAACCCCATTAATTCGAAATTGATGATCAAACATCAGACGGTGCCAGAACACAGCTGAATTCATTTGTTTATAACATTGTAATTGCACTTTTTTGTAATGTGTCTCCATTCCTCAAAATTCCGGTTGTTAATGAATATTAAACAGGACGTTTTCAAACACAAACTGTTCCAAGATAGACTTGTATTTTGCTGTTTTTAGAACTGTCACCACTTTATGATTCTCAGAATGAAATAAAAACTGTATAAGGTACAAGTCATTCTATTGTGTTAATTTTTAATTATTATTTTGTTTTTTAACGATGACCCGGTTAATTCGAACCCCCGCTAATTCGAACTTTTTTCTGTTTCCCTTGAGAGTTCGAATTAGCGGGGTTCACCTGTACACACATTTCTCCACGTGTCACCC
This sequence comes from Desmophyllum pertusum, assembly GCA_029204205.1. NCBI lineage: Eukaryota > Metazoa > Cnidaria > Anthozoa > Scleractinia > Caryophylliidae > Desmophyllum > Desmophyllum pertusum. Next base: position 93,776 of record MU826418.1, read on the forward strand.
ACCAGTTTCATCAAAGGAGAGACCCTCAGACTTCTGAGAACAGACTCATCGAAAACAAAATTGGAAGATAAAATCATAAACTTCAAAAAACACGCCTAACCGAGGGAGGATATCCATACAATCTAGTCCAAAATATTATATTTGATTTGAAGATAGACAGCAAGCCCTCCGGAAAAAACCCGTTTTTGTCACACAATATCAACCGACAGTGCCAAACTTAAAACAAATGCTAATGGAAAATGTATTTTAATACAAAACCAACCATTACAGAGAAATACTAAGGGCCTCCACAGACTAGAGAGATAGTTGTCGACAACTGTTTAGTTGTTGATCATAAAAGTCAAAAAAGCCAGTGTGTGAAGCTAGTTATCGATACCTAAGGCAACTAGCTTCACGCACTGGCTTTTTGTTATCGACAACTTTTTATGATCGACAACTAAACAGTTGTCGACAACTATCTCTCTAGTCTGTGGAGCCCTAAGGGAACCTGCTCTAATATCGTACAAAGAGCTAAGCTCTAAAAATGGCTAAAACACGTGAGAGCCGTGTAGGCCTGTCAACCCTGTTTGTACTTTTTGCATCTTTATAGTTTTTCGATTTTTTTCAAATCACATTTGGTGATTTTCTGACATTTCTGAACAATTTAGACTGATCTAAGATGGCAGATCCAAGTTGCATTTTCTTCTAGATTTATATTTTACAACAGTTCGGAACATGAAAAAGTTCGCTGGCTTGTCTAGAACTTTCAACCTCTCAAGGTTCTCTTCAGGACATGATAATCAGATCAAGTTGGCGGATCCAGATCCAAGTTGGCGGATTTTTTAAAAGCCTGACGTCAATTTGACGTGATATGTTACCATAATGTTTGGGTTTACTTTACACACCACATAGGTTTAATTTTCATAACATGAATACTTTTCGAGATATAGGTCGTTTTACCCAAATTTGGTGTTTTTTCAGCTTTACTTTCAACCTCGTTTCCAGGGTCTCTCTTGTTCCCGCCAAACGCGATTGAAAAGAGACCCTGGTTGGGGCTGGTCACGTGTCTAGGTGACATTTTTAAACCCTAGGGAGGGCTCCTATAATTACGAATCTTTGTCGTGCTTGCTACAAAACCGCCACTGTTCACAGGGATTTGCGATCGTTTTAAGATTTCTTTTAAGCCCAAGCAAGTTAAGTGTTTAGAGGCAATTTACTGTGGCCGAGATGTTGTTAACTAACCAAGCTAATATATTTTGCGAGTCAGTCTAAAATGATGTAAAATCTAACACATCGCACAATGTAAATAAACAAAGTGAATGCACGTTATATGTCGAGTTATTGCTTTTGTAAGATCCAAAAGGCTAAAGGTAAGGCAGGTGCAATGAAAACAAACAGAAACAAACAATAATACGTAATTTACCTGGAGTTGGGTTGAATTTCCTTGAAGATTCATACCGATCGCAATATGTTATGATCGGCTCATTTTGTCAACTTTTATAAATTATATTCGCAACGCCGCCGGTAGCGACAAAATACGCGAGACCGTCAAATGAACAGATAAAAGAATCGAGCAAAACATCGTAACCGAATGAATAAAAACTATAAAGATTTTATTTACCCCTGTCCTGTCCTGGATTTGAAACTATAAGTTCGATCCGCGACGGTTGCCTTTCGACCCTTCGCCGCGCCGGCCTTCACTCTTGGTAAATGTTCGTTGTACAGCCGGTGGCGATATTTCGATAAAACACCTAAGAACTCTGGCTTTCGTTGATCGTTGAAGGCTTCAAAATTCATTAATCGTCTTTCGCATGGCCTGTACAATATATGTGACGTGTCAAATATAATTTATCTTGTCCCAAATTATAGTCCAACAATCCTTAAATACGCTCCACAGTGTAGCGCCATAAATATATTCAACAGTACAGCGGGCGAGCAGTGCGCGATTTCCTTTCCTTTATCAAAGAAGATTCTTTGAGAGCTTTTGAGCAGGATACATCGCCAACCGATTTGCACAGCCTGCAACAACTCGGATTTTAATTGGAACCGCCAAAGTGTTTACCACGAAAACACGTCCTGATTTACAACACTCAGTAGAGACAAATTTCACACTTAGCTGCCCCTCCCTCACATCGTTTATTTGTAATCTCCCGGATTCTGGGAGCCACGTGACCAGCCCCAACCAGGGTCTCTTTTCAATCGCGTTTGGCGGGAAGAAGAGAGACCCTGGGAACGAGGTTGCTTAACTTTCAGTTTCCATGAGGATGTTCGCTTTCTACGATCAAATCGTTTCAAAATATTGACAGTTAGACTTATATATATATATATTTTATTTTTCAAATCAAATTTGGAGATTTTCTGACATTTCTATCTGAACAATTTAGAAATCCCAGATGACGGATAAAAGATGGCGGATTTTTTTTTAATGTATGGCGTCACTATGGCGTGTTATGACGTCATAATGGACACGTAGCTGTCATTGACATAAACATTTTTGGACGCTTTAGCCACCATATATGTTTCATTTTCATAGCGTTGATACTTTTCGAGATACATGGGGGTGGGGGCTTTCTACCCTACCCACACCCCCCTCCCAGTCTCACGAACGAAATGTTAAGGAAAATCAGCCCGGCTTAACTAAAAAGGAATTGATTGCTTCAAAATGGGCAATTGACCATAGATGCAATGCCTAATAATGAAACTTTTCACCAGAGTTCGTCAGGAACAATTGAAAAGCAATTAATTTAAAAACTCAAAAATAACAATTTAATCTCCCAAGAATTAATCCAGAAGTAGTATTATTGCTTATACTGGGTGCATGTTCAAATCACAAAGCTCTGAGATCCACAAAACACGCCATAATTTTGAGTCTTTCTTGCCCTTTACGATTCTTGAGTTATATTTACCACGTATAAACATGTTTTAAAAGCCGGCAATATATAACATCGGCGGCAAATGCCAGAATGGACTCCTTTATACTTTATATTTTTATACTTTCCTTATAAAGAGAAAACCAATCATAAGTGGCCGCATAAACAATGGCACATTTTCCATGTGACGACACCTTCAAGAGGCTATGACAGGTCCTGTTCCTCCGTGCAGAAAATGATTTTGTTATTCCTCGTAATTCTAGAAAATATTTAGCATTGATGAAACGACTAAGAACTTCAAAACATACTCTTACAAATGGGTCTCATTTACGGAGTTACGGATTGTGTTCTAAGCGAAAACGATGTCTTCGATGTTGAAGAATTGCAATGTCGCACGTATTTAGGTCTAAAATAGGCTTTTTCCATCCCGTATGACGCCATGTTTTCTCGTACGCGGATGTTTCCGGCATGTAGGATAGTAAAATGTTATTAAGGAGAGCCATGCCATAAAATTAGAACAAACATACTATAGACTCTCACTAGCTCTGGACCGTACTGTGCAAGACCGAGGGTTAATAAGACGTAAATCAGGTAAATAGCCGCATACAGGTGTGATTTATAATGTATTAACACACGCTCATGGCATTGGGCCAAACGATTTTCTTTTCCTTCCTTGAGTGGGGGAGTCGAAGGGGGTAATCCCCTGTGTGCCGTCCAAAACGGGAAGGGGTATGGGGGTTTTGAACTCTTCTAGTTCTTGTTCTGAAATCGAAATAGGGTTCCATTCTCATTCGTCAACGTAAAATTGGGTGTGTTTTTGAAGTAATCTACGAGACCGTAAATGTTAATTTATATTTCTTCATATTTATATTCGTATCAACTTCAAGTGCCGACAAACGAAAAGAAAAAGAAAGCCGAAAATGTGCGATTAATTGTTATTAACGTACGTACAGTTCTGAAATATGGTACATTTACGGGTTTGCGGACCGAAGAAGGATGTGTCCACAGTGTGTGTATGCAGTTATATAGGCCTGCAAAAATATAGAGAAGTACATGTCCCCAACAGTTACATTTAAGAAAATAGTTACAGGGGAAAATAAAAGGAAATTGGCAGACGTTGCATGCTTTTCCATTACAGAAGTTTGTCTACAAACTTTTCTGGAGGTGCAACTTATTTTTCTCTTTAGCAATAAATTATTATATTCTAATAGTTTTTTTGAGTAGAGCATGGCCAACACCTGGCCTGTAAAGGAAAAGTCTGGATACTAAGTTCATAATCCCTAACAAATACTCCAATATGTCACGAACGGAAGGAAATAGTATCCGTATAACACTGAAGGAAGTTTGAACGGATGACAACAACCCAGTCAGTTTTGATTTGTATTTACGTCACGTCACGACAGTTACTTCTTACTTCCGCCCATCGCTTGAAAAGGATCAATAATTTGATAGATACAATATGAGTGGCAGATCTGTATAGGCATTTTCAATGGCCGGCCGAAGGCGTGCCATTGGAAATTCCATGCAGATCTGACGCTCATATTGTATCGAGCGTACGAGACGAATGCATCTAAATGTCCATGTTTATCGACTATCTTGGCTCTGTATCCAATTGACAGATATTCATTAAACATTTATTAATTTATTTTCGTAGTTTATTACGGTTATGAATTATTCATGAGTGTTGTAATATATACATATATATCTCTGTTCAATCGCGTTTCCACTGAACCTCTATTATAACATATCTAGATCCGCCACTGAATAGGGTACGTATGTTTTGTGCACTCTGACCTAGAATTTGGTTTGGCTTTTAGACGATCTATTTTTTGCCATTGACATCGGGGAAATTGAAGCCCTTATCAAGACCAATCAAACGTTTACGTAAACGGAAGGCATTGCTCATGTATTAGAGACGTACTAATTTTAGAGGTATCGATAATTGAACCCTAAATTAAAATAATGGTAGTTATATTACGCTGAAGGAAGTTCAAAAGGGTCAATTTAAAACAATTCAGTTTCAAACTAGAACAGAATTGTAGAATGTTTAGTTCTTATGACTTGAAGATTTGACCGGCTATAAAATCTTCATCTTCTTACAAGATTGTTAATTACCGGCAATCTGTGATACCTGTAATATAAAAACAATTATTCGCCTCAGGCTCGTGAATATTGGTGAATATTCGGTTTCACCTTCGGCGAATAATTGATTAGCTACCAATCAGACGGTTGCTTCATATGAAGGGAAGCTGATCGATGTTTGATGTTGGATTCCCATGCCATACTGAACTTTGCATTTTGCTCGATTTTGCTCATTGTGTCTAGTCTACCACACTTGGTTTGCCTTTTTCAAATTTACATGTTTTCGTGAAAATTTCTGAAAATAGCTTCACCCCGGTCATTTATTTGCCAATTTAACATCAATTAATAATAATAAAAAAAGCAAACTGCATGAAATATTAAAGGAGCTATGTCACGTGCAAAATCCCCTTCAAATTGAAGAAAGCCTCAAAATAATAGTTAACTAAGGTAGAAAAACACCAAAGAGGAAATAATAAACCAAACAGGAACAAGGATGGTTGAGGATGGAGAAGATTAAGACGGATTGTGAATGACGAACTTGAAAACAAATTCAAGATGCGCCATCCGTGACGTAGCTCCTTTAATCTCTGGCATGGTGAGAAGCGTGCCAGCTGAAAGGAGTTCAAACAGGTCAGTCGACAGTGTCTGTGGATATATACGATTTCGAGACCACTGAGGCACGCAAAGAATTTGGCTATTGAAGCGGAAATATATCGTTCAATATGAATTAAACTTCTTATAAAGTATCCTTCCATCGTTGTTAACTCTATTCAGAGAACCCCCCCTCCCCCAACCTCGGGTCGGAAAAGACCAAAACAAGCCCGTTCTGAATAGGGTTAATTAAATAAATTCCCTGGGTTGATCGAATAAAATAATAATGTTATAGCCATAGAAGAGTAAAACTCGTCCTATCCCGGCTGATCGTTCCTGGGTGTTCCTGTCCAATTACAATTGGTCACGTGAAATATTTGGAGAGGGCCAAACAAACCATCAGTATTGGACCGGGTAAAGTTTTTTTTACATCATCATAGATTAATTTCTACAGCTATTTTCAATCACAAGTCGTGAAATAACTGTAATCTCTGATTGACCAAGCTTGTTCGGGACCTTACTGGGAGAATATCGATCGGCCCTCTGTCTCTTCTGTACTACGGACCTCGCTTTGCTTGATCCGAGCACGGCTCGCGCGCTTGGTTGAAAGATACATGTACATCGCGCGGAGGGACTATGCGCTACCGATAATGGAATTTACAATTGGTCAGACAAATTCTTGACTTCCTTCCAGTAGTTATTTTCAGCTTGAATATATGCGGAAGGAAATAATAGCCGTATAACGCTGAAGGAAGTTCAAAAGGGTGAAAATAAGCTACTACAGTTTCTTGTGATCCAACATCCAGCTTTCACACGGACCAATCAGGAACTATTTCCTGTAGCGTCCGAAATGATATATTTTGAAACGACTCGTCTTCGAACGGAGAAGCATTAGCTCTATCAGGTTAGTGCACATTTGGCTGCTAAATATTTCCATTTCTGCGTACTTTTTAGAGACGGCTCAAGTGAAGATAGGACTCATTGGAATTGTATAGCCTTCTTCAGTGCAAACTATCTGAGGTAGCAGAGGAGAAAGAGAAAATACTAGTACCTGATTTTCTTCAAGGTAAATCTTAATTAAGTAATCTCTTCGTGAATTCCAGTGCATTACGGACAGACATTGTAGTCCTACTACAAATTTGATCAAGGAAATCTTTACAGTTGACAAACAGAAACATTCAACAGATGTTGGAAATAAGTTGTTGAGATAATTGGCAATGATTATTTCGGAGTGTTTCATAAGATGAACATGATTTCCGATCTACTCGTCCCTAATGAATTCTAACATTCAACATCTTATCGTACATTACAGTCAATCTATGTCACGCGCGACAAGTGTTTGCAAGATTTGAAACAAACATCGAATTTTGGATTCGTCTGTACGTTTTCCGAGAATTCAAGGTAATCTCCGACATTCGAACGAAATCTTGTTTATTTCTCTGGAATCTGTTGCACGGTACAAAAAGCTACTTGATAAAAATCGCAATGGCGTAACTTTAGTAGTAAGTGAATTTTGAGCGACAAATATGTCAAATCACATTCCGCATTCGTTGAACAGCCGCTTCGATGTGACTTCATGATCAAGTCCTTCAACAAATTAAAGGCGAGTAGATCAAATGTTCAACACAAATCAGAGTTATTTATAATGTTTACCTGTATCCTTATCTGTTATTATAGAATTCAGCTACCTTCTTGGGGCAACAACCATAATTCAATCGCCTATTATAAACCGGCAAGCCCGCCGGTCGGCATTGCTCAAACGAGATTAAATAAATATCACTTGGACATTCGCACTAAATATAATATAGCTCTGAAATTTCGGTTTTTATATCGAAATTTGTTATATTTTATCTAATATAGTTGAGCTGAAGTCTATGAGAAATATATTTTAGTTCACTGAGTCAGGGTTCAAATCGTTCGCTTTAAGTTTTCCTGATGTTTTATAGGTCACGAAATGTGCCGATTAATTAATCAGAAAAATAATTCAGTAGCTAGCGATCTCTAGACTACGAGTAGTCCCTCATTTTTCTCAGATCGAGCGGGTGAGCGCGCGCGAAGCGCGTGGAAATATCCTCGCGCGAGAAGACGCGACGCGAAGAGGCGCGAAAAATAAGGGACTACCGACTGTACTAAAGGCCAGCGTTTGAATTATGCGTTGCTCTCACAACGCAAAATTATGATTGGTTCTTTCTTGGAGATCTGTCAACAATCTGTCAATACGCACAAGCCGATGTCAACACTCAAGGATTAATAGGGTTTCATCCCAATCATGGCTGATCGATTACAGGCCTGTATCGATCAGCTGCCAAAAATAGATGCGTTAAAACCAAAACAAATCGAAGCACTGGAGGCGCTCTTTGCTGGTCGAGACGTTCTCGCGAATCTACTATTGATCGATCGTCGAGCTTTGCCGGTTTTCACCGTGTCCAATGGTGATGCTACTCGGCTTGACTTGGAATTAACTGAGCTCGAGCAAGGCCGGGGAATGCGCCAGTCTTTTAAACCTTTCAGTCGCAATCGGCGAAACCGATTCGTCAACAACAACACAACCAGGTTGTGGACCTCCTCGAAGGAAACGGATCAGATCCACGGCATTCCTTATTTTTATGCCACATTTGGAAGAAAATGAAGAAGATTGTTCACAAGGAAACCCCAGTTGATTCAGGAAATCGGCAAGGAGAGATTTCTCGACTCAGTCTGCCCGTTTGGAATTTCGAAAATATTTTCGGTTGAAATACTTCGCTTAAAAAGTGTTGAAGTTGCAGCCACAAACACGGCAGAAATAGTTGATGCTAGGCTTTTTCTGAGGCCTTCATATCGCTTTTTTAGGCGTAGAGCTCAGATGGCTTCCCGCGAAACATCCACGAAGAAAAGCGTATTCCTTCAGCCCCTGGTCTCCCGCAGTTCATCAATGACAAGCGCAAATGACAGCAAGAAAGATGATATGAAATTGACACCCCAAAATCACTCGGTCGTGAAGGGTCAAACGCTGGCCCTTAGTCGGTAGTCCCTTATTTTTAGCGCCTCTTCGCGTCGCGTCTTCTCGCGCGAGAATATTTCCACGCGCTTCGCGCGCGCTCACCCGCTTGATCTGAGAAAAATGAGGGACTACTCGTAGTCTAGCGATCTCGGGCTAGCGATTCACATTCTGCCCTTTTACATTATAGATTTCTATGTTCGATTAAAACATTGGAAATTTCCATGGAAATTCTGAATCTGCCGTTTTGAATGCTTTATTGAACTGACGCGTAACTTTGGAGACTCGATTCAAATCTTGGAAACACTGGTCGCGCGTGACGTAGATTGACTGTAAATGCTGAAAGACTGTGACCAGTAGAAATAAATCATTTCCGCGCCTCGATCCGAGCTCAGACGACCGACAACAACCACCCTAGCTTATAGTAAACTTCTAGGTTAAAGGGGCTATGTCACCGACGTTATTTTTTGCTATTTTTCCCTGTATTATTTTTAAGAGCATGTCAATGAAGTATTAATTCAAAGATGGAATCTCACTAACATAACAAATAGCCTGCGAGCAGGCTCACAAAATTTAAACGCGCGAGCGGCGATAGCACAAACACAGTTGACTTCTAAGCATTATTTACCACTTGTTTCATACAGCTGAAGTGACGTCGGGCTGTCGTTTTTCAAGTTAACCTTTTCGCAATCCGTTTCAATCTTGTCCAATTTTGACCATACACGTCCTAGTATTTGTTTACGTTTTTCTATGGTTTGAAACCATTATTTCAATCTATTTTAAGACTACCTGTGCGCCAGAATTGCCGAAAATGGCGTGACATATCAAGGTCGCACGCACAGGACCCTAAAGCCTGGTTTTCACTAGCGACGCAAGCACAAGCGCAACCAACATACTCAGACGCAGTAACGCGTTGACCATAATGCCTTTCGTTTAGGACAAATCAACACGTTACTACGTCTGCGTATGTTGCTTGCGCTTGTGCTTGCGTCGCTAGTGAAAACCAGGCTTAAACGAATGAATAAATTCGTAAGCAAAATTTTTGGGATAGGTGTTATCCTTCTAAAGCTTCAAATATCTGAATTTTGAAAGTCGATTCATCTGAAACTTGATAAGGATATTGCATCATGATTGTCGTTTCCTTGGCAGATCGCGATTTACAGGTGATATTTAGAAGCTACTAAAGTTAGAATTGCGGACAAGCAATTTTGTGTCCGAGTTTTCAGCTTGAGAAGCGTCCTAAATTAAATGATTGAATTTTCTACGGTAAATTAATACACCTTATTCGATGGTTTAACATATAATACGCGCTGATATATCGGATACATCATCGGCTTAAAAATAAAAGAGTCTACCCTGTGAATGCAACAAGATGGCGTTAAAACTCTCCGTTATGTTGGAAACAATCACGCAGCAAATATTTAGATCTGTCTTATTTATTTGTGTCTAAGCAAACATAAGTCCGTCCAAGTATTGATGCACAGTGAGAATAACTGAGCTATCATTCTTCTAGACACTGCTTCTGGGTTCAGCTCTCGCACCTTTTGGCGTGTCAATTGTTTGATCACGTGACTTGGCGTTTCCATGGTAACCAGGACAGGTCGTTTTACCAAAATTTGGTGTTCTTTTTTCTGTTTAATTTGCAGTTTTCATGAGATTTTCGCTTTTTATGAAGAGTTTTCTTGCAAAATCTTTACAGTTTTTACATCCTTATATTTTTTCGATTTTTCAATCAAATTTGGAGATTTTCTAAATGTTTTTTAAATGGGTATGACGTCATTTACGTGTGTATGACGACACGATTAACGCGTGACTGTTACTAAAGTAGACATTTTCGGACGCTTTACGTTTGGAGATAGATAGGCAGAATAGGTTTAAACATAGTTAATAAAGGGAAATGGTTATGAAGCCCGGCAAACTTCAAAGGAGCAAACAAAGAGGCCAAGATTTATGTTGGAAGGTCCATGACCGTGCACATCTTGTGTTTTGCGCTCATACACTATGCATGAATAACGTAATCGCAACGTTTATATTGGTTAGTAGCTTGAACACACGTAACCACCTGTTGTATTTTGTCAGGTTTTGTGCACGGTCAACCCCAAAATAGCGAACAAAAACATATGACAAAGAACTTTGCCGGGCTTCATAACCATTTCCCTCTGTTAACTATGGTTTAAACAAGATTCAAACACTGCACCACTTATGGATGAATAAATTTTATATGCATAAACGCGATTAACGTTTACAGCCCATTGACCGACCAAATGAAATTGTCTATAACCCGTTCGTTGCTTTCGCATTCACGATCGCGAGTTTAAAAACGCGTCCTTAATTATTGTATCTTAATGTATGAAAATGGCCCTAAAAGCCTTTTCTTGCTCAAACACGGGGATCCTAACCCAAACCCTTTTTGAAAACATTAAGAAAGTTTTTGTCCGGTTTTCATTTGGTTTTGTTTTACTTCGTTGTTACTACCTTTAGTTCTGTGATTGGTTTAAAATTCTCGCGCGCCACATACTCAACTAATCAGATCCAAAACCAAAACCGCGTGTGAAGGTCACACGCGTTTTCCCACGCTTGGTGCAAGCTAGGTGAATTTGCGTCTTATTGGTTCATTGTATTGTTTACATTTGTTGTGATTGGCCATTGTAACTGCTTTGGTTTTGGTTTTGCGGCACTCAATTGAAAACCGCTCTTATAGCAATAATAATTAGCACATAATACTTTTTTTTTTTTTTTTTTAGTTAAGAACATTTTTATTCACATGTTTCTTTTTTTTTTTTTTTTTTTTTTTTTTTTACACAAAGATATTAAATTATAAACTATAAACTACGTACTTATATTACTCTTACTTTCAATACTCTTAATTAGCACATAATACTGAGTGTAGTTGTTAACGCTTGATCCTAACATCCCCCTCCCCTCCCGTCCCTGTTTCTCTTTGTTTTATCCCCAGACATTTTAGATCGCCAGTCGTCGCCATGAACAAATACGAAAGGCTGTCACTGACACTTTGTGTTGTTGGTTGTGTTGTCGTTTTTCTACCAACAGGTAAGCATTTTAGCTTCTTTTACTATAAATCGAGTCACAATTAATGCTATGACAGCAATTATATAACCAGATAAAAAGCTCCTCAGATATTGAACCATAGACGGTCAACCAACACTTCAAATATTAAAAAAAACTAACTACCCCCACCTCGAAATTGAACCGTGAGAGTATGAGCTTTAAACGTTTTTTTTTTCTGTTTGTTCTAAAGCTTATTTATCGTGCTATTTCAGGATTAAAAGTTAGTCGAGGTTTTACTTTCCCTTGCATAAAAGTGTTCGTTTTCACTAAACCAAACTGATTGCAAGAATGACACTATGGCAAATGGGAGGGTTATTGGTCTATATTTCAACTAGAAGCTGTTTGTTACAGAAGGACAAACAGTATAAATAGAACTGAACACACAAAAAACTGAAATCAAATTCACCAAGCCCAAGAAATTGCCGCTTGTAAGCTCCCCCCCCCCCCCCCCCCCCCAACCACTTAAAAGCGCCCCTCTCCCGTTACAGGTCCATCTCCCCGCTAACAAAAAACAAAATTATGGATATAAGTCCCCTCTCCCCCGATATAAGCTCGGCTACGTTTCCTTATTTCCTTACTATAAATTTCCTCACAGAAATTGTTGAACTTTAGACCATATTAATATGATTTATTCCGTTTCGTATGTTTCATTATGTTCCAGTTGTGTTTAATTATATAATTAATGTTCTCAACACTTCAAATTTGTCTTTGTTCCCAATAATTATATTGACTGACTTAGGCCCAGTTCAGACGCCGCACTTCATTCACATGAGCCGAATCGAATTCGAATTTAGGCCGACCCAAGTAAATTTAGACCGGCTGAATTGATTTAGGGCCTGTTTACATGGCGAAAAGTTGTCCCTCGTAAGAGGGTCACCCTTCATACCGTGCAACCCCGGGCGAGATAACTTTTCATCAAGAGACTATGATCTAGATCATAGTCTCTTGCTTTTCGTACATTTATTTATAACAGTAGCAGCGAACCGTTTACATGTGAAATCGCAAAGTTGGATAGGGGAGCAGGGTGACCCTGGGTGGAAGGTCACTCGCTTTGAAGGTAGGGTGACCCTGGGGGGCGGGCCAACTTTTTTCCATATAAACTTTTGGCTATTGTTGTTTCACCTACCAGGGACAAATCGGGACATATAGAGCATGCGCGAGCGCGAGAGGGCCACGTTTTGGCTCGGTCAACAGGGACAACTTTTTTCATATAAACGCTCGGTAAAAGATGTCTCGGGGAGGTGGGTAACCCACCTACCAGGGACAACTTTTCTCCATGTAAATAGGCCCTTAGACGCCGAGCTAATTCAGCCAAACTTAATAGCGGAAAATTGCACATTCGGGTCAGCGGTAAAACATAAAACTATTAAATACACTAGGCTCTGCACGCGCGTACATCTTGGTACATTTCTTAGCCGTGACTGGTAAGGTCGCCGATGGTTTTAATGCCGTGGTCGTTCTTTAAATGCTTTCCAATTGTTTAATACCGGTGTTCGTCAATACGTTGGTGTAAATGCCGGCCAGTGTAGCCGACATACTCTGCATCGCACAGATCACATTGATAATTGTACACTACGCATTGTTGTTTAATTAAAGGTGGTTTGGGTTCACGCATCTTAAGGTCTTCGCAAATTTTGCGGCTCGTAAACACTGGCTGAAGAGTGTGATCGATTTTCTTGCTCAGGTCGGATAGTTCAGTTTTTTTCACTGCATCGGCCGACTTTTGATCTTTAAGTGGCAATACCACTCGGTGAACAGTATTTTCGTTGGCGGGTAGTTGAACTGGCACATCGGGGTCTCAAGACATCACCGAGCTAACAAAGTGAGAGATGGTAGAGTTGATGAGGCTGTCAGGGTACTTGAGGTTCGTAAACATCAACTCCAAGCGATCCGCACATTCAGTTATGAAAGACTCCCATGTGGATGACAGGTGGAAAGCACGGTTTACCACGGTCTTGATTAGCGATTTCTTGTATCTTTTATCGACGTGGCTTTGGTGATGGAGCAGTAGGCCAGTATTTGTTGGCTTCTGTTAAACACTGGTTTCCAGTTTCCAGCCTTTCTTAAGTACTTCCATACCGATAAATGGTAACATATTGTCAGATGCTAGTTCCGTGGTGAAGTTTATGGATGGATGACAGTTGTTAAGGATTGACAAGAAAGCTTCTGCTGCTGGTACATCTTTCATACTAGCGATCGTGTCGTCTACGAATCTTCTGTAGAAGTCTGGGAGTTTGTTGTCTTGTTCTAGTTTCTCCTCGATAGAGCAGAGAAATGCGTTTGCCATGAACAGTCCAGCGCATTTCTTCTTTGTAATGTTTTCATCCGCCGACCAAAACAAACAATTATCCAATCAGAGCGCGAATTTGGAGTCACGTGGTGCGAAATTCACGATTGCAATCGCGCGCGAGTTGAAAGCTCTGAGTCGATCTAACGCGATGCTTTGAATGAAACAATCCAACAATCTATTTACGTTTATTTCTGGCCGGGATTAGCTGCTTGCTGGACGAGAAACATGGCTTTGATATATTTTAGCCTGGAATAAGTTGTGACGAGCGCTTGCCTTTCTTGTCGCGCTCTAGATCGAGCTCTTGTCGCGCTCAGATCGGAGATCGCGCTTCGTCCTTCGACAATCCGCAGCTATACGCTTTCATGTATTACTGGCCGGGATCAACTGCTTGCACAAAGAGAAACATGGCTTCGATATCCTTAGCCAGCAATGAGTTGCGACTAGTTTTTGTATTTATATTCTGGTCGCGCGCTATGTTCAAAACAAGCTAAAACAGTATTGGTTTAGGTTACAGTAACAGCGAACAACTGGCGTGCTGCAACAGTCGCAACAATCACGCATCGATCGAGTTATTTTGCATCCCAAGCCTAACATGACCTCCAAAAATTTGTAGAAAGAGAAACAGGGCTGTGATATATTTTGGCCAGGAATATTGGGAGGAGCACTTGCCTTTCTCGTCGCGCTCTGTTCAAAACAGATCGAGCCGTCTTGGTTCAGAAATAATCTATTTACGCTTACACGTATACTATCCGGGATATAGTTAACTGCTTGCAGAAAGCGAAACATGGCTTCGATATCCTTTAGCCTAGGAATGAGTTGCGACTAGCTCTTGTATTTCTCTTCTGGTCGCGCGCTATGTTCAAAACAGAGCTATTGGCTAGGTTATAATCGGCTGTTGTATCAAAATCGAACGCTGCAACAATACACGCATATCCTAGGCCTGGTCTGTGACTTCTTAAAATTTGCAAGAGTGAACACTCGAAGGCTCTATTCTACGTGAAAATCATCCACATAATACAACATGCTCGTTTACTACGTTAAAATAAAAATAAAACACACCTGAAGCAACTGAGTAGGTCGGAAGACATAATTTAATATAGAGCAGCAAATGTCCTGTCACCTTTTAATACAACAACAAGGAAAACGATGTCGATATCCTAGTTCTGTTGCCAGTTGTAGCGCTCACTTGGCGGATGTAGAAACGCCTGATCGATCTCTTTCAAAAATACGAGAGATATGGTCTTCATTGTCATGTTATGTTGCAGTTCAGCTGTGTCACTAACCGCAGAAGCTTTCAAAGGTCAGATCAGGTCAGCCGCTCACAAATGTCACAAAATCACACAGGCCATCAGCACAAATACAATTCAAAGGTGGCAGCCATTCAAATGTTTTCTTACTTTCTCTTTCCTGATTTTGTGAAGCTCGAAATCGAGAAGTGTTTTCTTGCAGTTGTGGCAAATCCAGACTGAGTGGATTTCGGCCGATCCTTCCCCGATTTCAACGTCCATAAACATGCATAAAGCCTTGCACTCTGCCTCAAACAAAGAAACCTCCGTCCAGCACATAATCAGCAGCGATCGTACATATAACTCCGATATGTATCCATCACATCACCGACCTGAAACGAAAGGAAAAGACGCCCCAAACGATTAGTTACAAGCAGTATGCCGCAGAGGATTGCTTCCCGCAAAAATCGCGGCCCGTCCACGCAAATTGCGGCCCATCGCTCAGATTTCGTACAAAACATCTAGAATACCTATAGAATGTCCCTGAATTTTTTCAAGGCCCATAAAAAATTTTCACGAGAGATAAAGTGAACTGAAGACGAACAATCGGTCAAGTAAACAAGCAAAACTGACATATGTATCGAAAGTAAAAACTCACCTTCGCGCGCACATTTCGCCGCCATTGTCCACAATCTCAAGCACAACGCATCTTCAATGGTTTCTTTGTTGTTGTGTTACAAATCGGCAGGTAAAGCAAGCTGGGAAGCATTTCAAACTCAAGTGGAGTCCAAACGGATTTGTGACGTCACGCTATTGTTTAGCGAATTTCCAAAAGAAGAAATGCGCTGGACTGATGAGGCAGGGGCACCCAACGAGAATTTTTTTCTGTAGGTGTCGGAACGTCGTTTTTTACGTTATAATTGTACTGTTAGTGCAGTTCAATGGCTTATTTTTAAAGGCTAAGAAAAATGTATCCGTTCGGATACGTTAGCTGAACTTTCAAACTTCAGAAAATTTTAGGGATTGAAATCTGATTTCCCGAATTTATTAGCTGCTTTTGCCTTTCCGAAAATCCTAGCTGACCTGTTTTTGTACCCAAAACGACATTTTTATCTCTCCGAAAACAAAAGGCATTAATTTTCCCATATTAAGAAAGTTCGAGATGACATTTTCTTAACCGAATATCTGAGGCGATTACAGGCCTTCCGAACAGATATTCAACCGAAACTATCCGTTGGGTGCCCTGCCATCAATCTGTTCGTAAAGCTTGCCATCGAACTGGAACAGTTGATTCTTGGTTGCTATTTCTAGCAGTTGAATCAGATCAGAATTAGTGATATTTAGATTATGTGTTTCATTAAACCAGTTGTCTACGAACGCCATTTCAGCGATGATTTCGATGGTTTCTTGAAGCGGTACTGTACAGCTCCGCAAATGATCCCGGGACCGCAAATGATCCCCGACCGCAAATGAACCCCAAATTGGACCGCAAATGATCCCCGACCGCAAATGATCCCCAGAATGGACCGCAAATGATCCCGCTAAAAATCGAGGAATGGCGTGGACGGTGGACGCGATTTTTTTCCGATTTTGAATATTTTCCCCAATAACTGAATTTGTGCACGCTAGACATTTTTATGACGGAAGTGATATATATTTTTTCATTACTTAAGGCATTGATGCAGATTTTAGAACAAAAAAATAAACTCAAAATCACAACGAGAATACCAGATATATTCTAAAAATAGTTAATTCGAGAAGGTGTTATTTTTGGTTTTCGCTGTAAACTTCAACCGCGTCTAGAATGATTGCAGATTTATATTGCTTTCGCGTCACCAAGATTCATTTACATGTATCTATAAATTTCGAGATTAAAGACGGTATTCTGCGCCATGAAACAAGCTATACATGGAAATTGAAACACCCGTTACAGCAAACTACTTCACGAAATCGGCAAATAACATTTCCGGTGAATTATCGTGATTATTTCATGCTGTTTTGGCGGCATCGACTGCATTTAACACCCGGCCCGCTTTGATGAAGTGTGAAAACTGTGAATTTTTTTTTCAGGCTAAACTCACTCTCAATCAACAACACGATTGTTTTAAATTCTCCTTTTTATTTGTTAATAATATTATTTCATTTAATCTGTATTTCGAGCAGATTATATATGAAAGCGTTACATATCCTTTCTTTACTATAAAACGTTCATAAGTCCGACGTGACTTATCACACTTTGATATTTCGTGATAACATTGTACATTTCAATTATTTCAACAATAACATAACTGACCATAACTGGCAACTTCAACGGCAACAACGCAATGTTTTACTACCTTTACTCTAATTAGTTTCCGTCCAGGTTTCACAATTTTGCTCGATGAATATAGCCGTCCACACTGTTTAACTGATTTCATGTAACACGCACACATCGCAGAAAACGTTGTCGTCTGAATAGACCTGTAAAGCTCCACCACTCTCAAAAACTCCTTGGGTATAGCACTGGAACTTCTTTCCACAATTAGGACAAATTTCCTCTGTGACTTTTCCCTCGCCGTATTTCTTTTTCAATTCCTTCGCAAAAACAGCATGAAATAATCACGATAATTCACCGGAAATGTTATTTGCCGATTTCGTGAAGTAGTTTGCTGTAACGGGTGTTTCAATTTCCACGTATAGCTTGTTTCATGGCGCAGAATACCGTCTTCAATCTCGAAATTTATAGATAAATGAATATTGGTGACGCGAAAGCAATATAAATCTGCAATCATTCTAGACGCGGATGAAGTTCACAGCGAAAGCCAAAAATAACACCTTCTCGAATTAACTATTTTTAGAATATATCTGGTATTCTCGTTCAGTGATTTTGAGGGTTTTTTTTTTCTTCTAAAATCTGCATCAATGCCTTAAGTAATGAAACAATATATATCACTTCCGTCATAAAAATGTCTAGCGTGCACAGATTCAGTTATTGGGGAAATATTCAAAATCGGAAAAAAATCGCGTCCACCGTCCACGCCATTTCTCGATTTTTAGCGGGATCATTTGCGGTCCATTCTGGGGATCATTTGCGGTCGGGGATCATTTGCGGTCCAATTTGGGGATCATTTGCGGTCGGGGATCATTTGCGGTCCCGGGATCATTTGCGGAGCTGTACAGACATCGACTGCATTTAACACCCGGCTGGCTTTGATGAAGTGTGAAAACTGTGAATTTTTTTTCAGGCTAAACTCACTCTCAATCAACAACACGAATATTTTTAATTCTCCTTTTTATTGTCCGTTGCGAAGGAATTGAAAAACAAATACGGCAAGGGAAAAGTCACAGAGGAAATCTGTCCTAATTGTGGAAAGAAGTTACAGTGCTATACCCAAGGAGTTTTTGAGAGTGGTGGAGCTTTACAGGTCTATTCAGACGACAACGTTTTCTGTGATGTGTGCGTGTTAGTTAAAGACGTTAAACAGTGTGGACGGCATTCATCGAGCAAAATTGTGAAACCTGGACGGAAACTAATTAAAATAAAAGTACATGTAGTAAAACATTGCGTTGTTGCCGTTGAAGTCAGGGGCACCCAACGACAAAATTTTCTTGTAGGTGTCGGAACGTTGTTTTTACGTTATAATTGTGCTTTTTGTGCAGTTTAATGCCTTATTTTTAATCGCTAAGAAAAATATTTCTTTTCGGATACGTTAGCTGAACTTTCAAACATCAGAAAATTTTAGGGATTGAACTCTTATTACCCGAATTTACGAGCTGAATTTGCCTTTCCGAAAATCCTAGCTGACATTTTTTTGTACCCAAAACGACATTTTTATCTCTCCGAAAACGAAAGGCATTAATTTTCCCATATTACGAAAGTTTGAGATGACATTTCCCTAACCGAATATCTGAGGCGATTATAGGCCTTCCGAACAGATATTCCACCGAAACGATCCGTTGGGTGCCCCTGTGAAGTTGCCAGTTATGGTCAGTTATGTTATTGTTGAAATAATTGAAATGTACAATGTTATCACGAACTGAGTATCAAAGTGTGATAAGTCACGTCGGACTTATGAACGATTTATAGTAAAGAAAGGATATGTAACGCTTTCATATATAATCTGCTCGAAATACAGATTAAATGAAATAATATTATTAACAAATAAAAAGGAGAATTAAAAAAAATCGTGTTGTCGATTGAGAGTGAGTTTAGCCTGAAAAAAAAATTCACAGTTTTCACACTTCATCAAAGCGGGCCGGGTGTTAAATGCAGTTGATGCCGCCAAAACAGCATGACATAATCACGATAATTCACCGGAAATGTTATTTGCCGATTTCGTGAAGTAGTTTGCTGTAACGGGTGTTTCAATTTCCATGTATAGCTTGTTTCATGGCGCAGAATACCGTCTTTAATCTCGAAATTTATAGATAAATGAATCTTGGTGACGCGAAAGCAATATAAATCTGCAATCATTCTAGACGCGGATGAAGTTTACAGCGAAAACCAAAAATAACACCTTCTCGAATTAACTATTTTTAGAATATATCTGGTATTCTCGTTCAGTGATTTTGAGTTTTTTTTTTTCTTCTAAAATCTGCATCAATGCCTTAAGTAATGAAACAATATATATCACTTCCGTCATAAAAATGTCTAGCGTGCACAGATTCAGTTATTGGGGAAAATATTCAAAATCGGAAAAAAATCGCGTCCACCGTCCACGCCATTTCTCGATTTTTAGCGGGATCATTTGCGGTCCATTCTGGGGATCATTTGCGGTCGGGGATCATTTGCGGTCCCGGGATCATTTGCGGAGCTGTACAGTACATTTGTGAACAGAGACGTGACATCATAAGAAACCAATATGTCGTTCTCGTCGAGAAGAAGTTGAAAGATCGCATGAAAATGAGTAAGTTCACCAAGTTTGGTCTGTTACATTACATAGTAACCAGGCTGTGAGCTGTCAAAGATCGCCCAAATTCCATACAAACGTCTCTAATTCAGAGATGGCGTCCCCCAAATCCATACAAAGTCTCTAATTTTTCTGATTTTTGAAAGCCTTCTACATGGCTGCAATCTAACGAAACAACCTCAAACTTAGTAAACTGACTAATTTTAATGCGATCTTTCTTGTGACGGGCTCCAATTTTTAATTTAATTTAAATTTAAAAACTCGTCCCCAGTCTCCATTTGAACTTCGGAACGGGCAATTCGTTTTTCGAGCGAAAACAACCAAGGAAAAACACCTTTTTGTTATCATGCATACTAGTTTTAGGTGTGAATTTCTTGCCTGATAAGCTTTTTTTATTGTTAATAAGTTCCCGTGGGACAATATCCTCTTAGCAACTAGTTGAGTGCTACTGTGCACACTCGGTTGCCCGGCACCGCTACGTCCGTAATTATGCAATCTCGTTCCCAGAGTCCACGTTACCCTTGTCCAGCGGTGGAGCGGCCAACAAGGACCTCTGGGATAGAGTGATCCGCCTGACTTGCGCAGTAAAACCGGAAGTCCATGAATCTTGGCGTCCGTTAGTTGAAACGTGGGGTCGAACACATGCGCAGTAGAGCCGGAATTCCTAGAATCCGGATCGCTTTATCCCAGAGGTCCTTGTTGGCCGCTCCACCGCTGGACATTAGCGCTAATCGGGGTTTCGAACAACCGGGCCCAGGTCTGTTACAGATGGAATGTTTATGCAGAGGGATGTTTATGCCAGTGTATGAACGCTTTTATTGCGATTCTATAATTCTCTGTTTTGTCATATAAACAGCATTTGCAGGAGCCCATTGTTATAGCTGTTCCTCAGAGCCACTCTTGTCCATGTCCGAGTGCAACATGAGCAGAAGTTGCGAGGATCCGAGTCAAAGGTGAAAATTATTTTTACGTTATTAATAACATGACCACAAAAAAAGGCATAAGTTTAGGCAGAGGGCGTTTCTCGTTAATTTTCGTACGTTTGTCGAGGGAAAATTAAACCGAATATTCCGGAAGACTTTCTGAGGACATCCAAAGATTCCGAAAAAGACCCGTAGATTTCCGAAGATTTCCGAAGACAACCCAAAGTCTTCCGCAGATGATTCAAAGATATTCGAGGATTATCCGGGAACGTTACTGGTAAGGTCAGCAAATGTTTTCCGATAGTCTCCCGAATATTTACGAAGACCACCCGATGTCTTCATGATCCGCGCATTAATTTTGCCCTTTATGTTATGTTCCTATCAATGTTAAGCCCCAAGGTATGGAGTGGGGGGGGGGGGGGGGGGGGGACGGGCGGGCGACCCCAGAGGATTTGACATCGAAGGCTGTTACCTGGATCGGAAGTAGGCCCTTACAGATTGTGCTAGTAAATTGTGGAAAAGTTGCTCAATGAAATAGTCAAACGTTGCTCAAAGTTGCCAAAATTGTAAAGAGTTGCTCCCAAAGTTTGAATAAATGCTTGCCAAAATAAGCCATTTAATTAAACAAGAACCTGGATAACACCTTAAAACAACATGTCGAAATTGTTCTATATGTCATTCAACACAAGTTCGAAGTACCAATGACACTATTGTTCAAAAATAAGGTTTTCCTACAAGTCAATGTTTCAAGCAGCACCATCTCTCAACAGTATACAACTGTTTCGAGAAAGGTTGTCGGAAAAAAGCGCACGCGACAATCCCAAAGGGTAATCTGGGATATCAGTGATCAATGAATTTTAATAAGTCAAATAAATACATCAAACCCGCGATGCCTACTTTTGTTGCTTTCTTTCATCGCTATCAAACATACGTCCATGGCGTCTCTTGCCATTTTCTCAGATTTCCCTGAAATGCTGAAGTCAAGGAACCGTGAACTTAAAACTACCCACAATACCTTTCGGGATTGTCGCGTGCGCATTTTTACGACAACCTTTCTCGAAACAGCTGTGTACAGTGTTATGCTCAGCCTATGATTCTCGCATAAATTTACAGCCTCTTGGCACTATTATATATATCTCATCATAACTTAGTGACCAGTCCCTAATTTGTTGATTTCGCTTAGTTGTTTTGCAGCGACAGCCAAGCTGACGAATGGTACGGTTATTGGCTATAAAGGCTGTTTCCCTGTAAGTGCAACCTGCAAAAACGACAGTACGGATTGCGCCAAAGCTATAAATAAAACTGGCGTGTCTTTCGAACGCTGTTCAGCGTACTGCTGCAATAGATTCAACTGCAACCAAAACCTTCCGATGCTGCCATCGATCTCAACTGCTATGCCTTCTCCAACCACTGGGGAAGCAACTCCGACAGCAACGGCCAGCGTCCTGACATCGATCTCAACTGCTATGCCTGCTCCAACCACTGAAGAAGCAACTCCGACATCAACGGCCAGCGTCCTGCCATCGACCTCAACTGCTATTACGACATCAACGGCCAGCGTCTCAACTGCTATTCCGACATCAACGGCCAGCGTCTCAGCGAAAGCTACAGCTGCCGGCATTAAGATAAAGGCTTTCTATTATTTGTCCATATTATATTTTTGCTTGTCATAATTCAAATAATGAGTTAAGCTCACTGTTTATCCGGGTCACAGTTTCTTCTCACAGTACTAACAGTAGACTGAATGAACTGAGTTAGTTGTCATAGTGTGTAGCGATAGGTTTTAGGCCAGTGTATATGATTTACCAGCGCTTGGGGGTTCTCACAAATATCTTCGCTTACAGTTTTGGCACCTCACAGGGTGCGCGAATTATCGACTTGGCATATAAGGGTTTTGCCGGCCGGGATGGAATACGTTACTGAACGGGGAAAATAGCTCGGTTGAGCTGTAAACACATTTATTATATGGCAAACTGGTCCACGACAAAAAGGAGCATTCTGATTGGTTCCCTGAGCGGTCCGAATTTTGCAATACGGACCGCTAAGATGGACCGCTCACGAACTCATTTCGCCGAATTCCTTTTATGAAACATTGAACAAAAGAAAACTATCTTCTATTAAGTAGAAACATTTTTCCTCATGTCTGGCGGACAATTTTGGTTAAACTTTCGCAAAGTGGCCTGAAAAATGCAAGAATATGCTTAGCTTTGGCGCGCGCGCGTTAGCCGAAAATGGCTGCATTTGCATGTCAGCAAGTTTTTAAAAAAGCCATTATAATAAAAACTTTATTGAACTAGCTTGTTCGGTCCGTATTGGGAAATATTGGTCTCGTTCTTTTTTTTGCAAGTTTATGGACCTCGCCTTCGGCTCGTCCATAAACTTGCAAAAAAAGAACTCGACCAATATTTTCCCAATACGGACCTCACGCTAGTTCAATAACATCGATATCTTGGGACCTTTATTTCAGTTTTTTTACTAACTATATAGCTTGATGTATTTTGGGGATATTTTATCGTTTAATCAAACGAGTGCTACCAAGAAGAATTAATATTTCGAAACAGTATTAGTCAAACCTAAAAAAGGACTCAACTCTTTCTGGGCCTTGACCAAACAGATACACAAATAATACAGAACAGATTGATAAATATTGAATCGTTAATTATTTCTGGTAGCATCTCACATTTACTCGCATTTAACCGCATTTATTTGCATTTTATCGCATTTAACTATATCTACTCGCATTTAGTCTCCTTTAAATTTAAGGCTCGTTTCTACACGAACGCGGTTTCAACACCTGACGGTATTTACATGATTTCGTGCATATTTTTCGCTTCATGGTTCAAAAGTACACGGATACAAAGCGTTTACACGACTTGAAAACGATGTTTCCGTTTTCGGTACTGTTACGTCATGGCCGTGACAGATTCTGTTAGCTGGTATCTGGAAACGATCATTTTTTATTCAACATCGCGAAACTTAAAGAAACCAGCAGGGAAAAGACATGTGAGCTGAAATAATAAAGCTACATCGCAAGTCTAGTTACGGCAAAAAGCGGGAACTCCCGCCAAGATTGACGCCTGGCTTTTTTCGCGCAAAAAAACAATTGTTTTTAAATTTACCCCGTTTACACGGCATTCGTAACCAAAGCTCCACTTTGGACAGCGTTTTCAAAAGTACATGAAATACACGGTTACACATCGTGACCGTGTAACCGGAAGGTGTAACCGTATAGAAAACGATGCGATTACAAATGAAACCGCGTCCATATAAATGGTGCCTAATATTAAGAATTATAATCAAACAAGATTAGGCCTTAGGCAATCTCGTTCCCAGGGCTTTTTCCCCCTTTGAAGGGAAAAGCCCTGGGAACGAGGTTGGGCCTTAGGCCGGCTACCTCGACGAATAAACAAAAACTTAACTTTAACTTTCTGGTGGCCAGATATTATATATGGTTGCAACTTGACCCCTGAAATAAAGCACTTCACTAGCTTCCTGGCATGTTACAACAGCCTCAAAACTGGAGCAGCGTCGAGCGCAAATCTTTAGAAAACCATGTGGGTGGTACACATTAGCAAGCGATTCATTAGACTTAATTAAGTAAAATAATTTTATTTTTGAAATGATAGCGTGATGTCTCTTGCGTGATGACACTGTGCGAAGGGCAGGCATGTGTGTCAAGAGACTGATGATCTCTTGTGTGTGTAAAGTGCTAATGTGTCGGAGTATACTTTGCATAACTTTATATAATAGATTAGTAGTATCGATAAGCAATGTAATTGTATTATGTGAAATAATAGAATTGTAAAATAAAATAAGATATGTAAGACAAATAATTAAGTTAGTATTTTTAGTAAAATAGCCATGTAAAGTATACACAGCAATGTATGTAAACTAACGAGTGAAAGCAAATTTTAAAAAAAATTATAATCAATTTTGGGTTCTAGCCGTGTTGGGAAATATAATAAAATTTGGCGTCGGACCTTTGTGAGATTAAAGGACATTGTAACACATTGTCCGAAATTTTATGGTTAACTCTTGTTGACTCCGGAAAGATAGTTTCAGCTGTTGATTTTTCTAAACTAAACAGGCTCTTTTAACTTCAAAATTGACCTAAGCAGAC
This sequence comes from Desmophyllum pertusum, assembly GCA_029204205.1. Classification (NCBI taxonomy): domain Eukaryota; kingdom Metazoa; phylum Cnidaria; class Anthozoa; order Scleractinia; family Caryophylliidae; genus Desmophyllum; species Desmophyllum pertusum. The sequence continues at coordinate 118,792 of MU826418.1, forward strand.
AAGCACTCCAAACAAGCAATTTCCTTGTACCAGGAAACTGCGGAACTATTTATTCTAAACCGCAAAAACTCGCACTTCTTGAGGCGTGGCTGATACCTACTGAGACCTCATTAGTATGTCTTTATTTTAAAGATGATTTCCAGTCCGTACTGCGCATGCTCAGGGTATGTTTACATTTTTTGTTTTGAATTTGTTGATACGTTTACACTTTGGTGATAGCGTACATGGAGTTGTTATGAAGTTTTTGAGTCCGCCATTACGTGTCGTTGAGTTCCTGAATGCCCGATGAGCTGAAACGTCGGTTTGGGATAACGCCGAGGTTCTTCTACTCATCATTATTGTTTGGCAAGGATATCTTGCGTTAATAATGAAGAAAAATGTAAGTTTGTACAACAATTTCTACTGATTTTCGCTAGTATTTAGATTCCTTCGTATGCGACTCATAAACATAGCAGGCGGAGATTGCGCAGTACGGACTGAAAATCATCTTTAAGTGTAGATGCGAAGATACCAACAATTAATACAAACAATACACGAAATGTTCAACTGAATCGTAAAAACAAGTAGCTTTGTCTTCCTCTAGAGGAGAAAACTTGGACACAAAAATCACGATTTGCAGATTTTGTTCGGCTTAGCTGGTTAAGAACATTGCCGTCAGGGGCGGGGGGGGGGGGGGGGGTCTTTCAAATAGAACACAATCCTGGTGTCTGTCCCGATATCTCTGTAAAGTTGCGCGGAATCGGCTTCGGAACGTCCAATATATAAAGTTTTTTTTTTTTTTTAAAGTAAGACTCATACCAAAATTTTGCCTTGTCAATTCATTCATGGGACAAGTATCAGCCGCGACCTTTAAGATTCTTTTTTTTTTACCTTAACGTACGCCGACGACAATTAGAAGAGATTCAGTGAATCCGCGCCCCATCCATGTGTATTTTCTGAGATATTCAGATAGACAGTAGATTTTGGCGAACGCGGCAAGATGTCTGAAGAATAATCAGTACTGAAAGGGTTTGGCGATTTACATCTTGGGTGACGTTACTAAGGAGATTCAAGAGCAGCGGAATAAATTAAAGGAAAAGTATTTAGATGACCTACGGAAAAGAGAGGATGTCCAATAGCCCTTTCCACGGTTATCTTGCGATATTTGCATAACAATACACTTGAACATAGAAGCGAGGCAATTTCGGGCACAAGCTGCAAAACATTGCGTTTTTCTTGAACTCCTTCAACTATTTTAGTATAAAAACACTTTTAAAATGTAGAATAACTACAATTATTTTAGTTTACGTTAGAAACGAGCACCTAACCAAGTTGATTGCTCTAGCTGCTCATTTATAAGTTATGCACAATGGTGTGAGAGAAACACTTACACAACTAAGACAGAAGTATTGGGTTCCCCGTGGACAACAGTTTGTGAGAAGTCTCCTACGAAAGTGTGTAACTTGCCGAATGATTGATGGACCTCCATATCGGACTGTAAGTTCCCCGCCTCTACCTCCATCGAGAGTAGCAGAAAGCCAAGCGTTCAATACAACGGGAGTGGATTTCTTCAGGAGACAAGAATCCCACGAAGGTGTACATATCGTCATTCACTTGTGCTTCAGTTCGAGCTGTCCATTTAGAAGTTGTGGAGGATCTATCATCGGGAGCCTTCATTCGAGCATTAAGAAGATTTGCGAGCAGGCGAGGCGTTCCAGAAAGAATTATCTCAGATAATGCGAAGAATTTTAAAGATGGTAGTAAGAGGATCACTTCACTATCAACTCAGATTCTGGAAGCAGAGAAAACACAGCGGTACTTGGCAAATCATGGAATAGTTTGGCAGTTTATCGTGGAAAGAGCTCCCTCGTGGCGAGGTTTTTATGAAAGACTTCGGTCAAGAGATGTCTCAAGAAATCTCTAGGCAAGGCTTCAATCACACTTCCCGAGATCGTTACCATGGTGACTGAAGTAGAAGCTGTTCTGAACAGTCGTCCGCTGACGTACCAGAGTGTACCCAGACATTGAAGACAACCCACATTTTCTCTGTGGTCATAGACTTCTCTGCCAAGATTGGAGATATTTTTCTGGTTCAAGAGAACCTTCCAAGGAGTCAGTGGAGGTTGGCTCGCGTTGAGAAACTCATCGAAGGAAGAGATGGCCTGTGCCGTGCAGCTCAAGTTAAACTTGCCAATGGAAATCGGATCCAACGTCCCTTACAGCTACTCTTCCCACTAGAAGTGCAAGACACAATACCCGAAGGAGAACAACAGAGGACAAATCAAGAGGAAAATTCTGAAGAAATCAAGCTGACTGACAATCATCAACGTCCCCCAATGAGGAGATCTGCCGTTGTAGCTAGACAAAAAATTCAGCTGTGGACTCAGTGACTCTATAGACATTAATCATGATCAGTGACATTATAATGCAGACTAACATTTTGTTGTTATCGTTGTGGGGGGAAGATGTTTTGAATTAATTTATTCGTGAAAATGTAACACGCGCGCACGTGTAGATATGCTAATTTTGTAGTATAAAAAGTTGTTATTCAGTTTTCAACCAAGCTTGTGGTTGTTGTATGGAACAACATAGTAAATAAATCGTGTCAAGTTCAGGAGAGTTGTTTCAATTTTACCTTGACACTACCATTTTGTTTGCATGGTTTAGATCGCAGGCAACTAACGTCTGTCTTTTCGCGCCCACACTAAAAGAGCAACGCGTTTCGAAGCAGCTCGACTTATTTGAAATAAAATCGTTGTTGATTTTACATATTGAACCCGTTCTTTATTGCTTACAGCTTTACCAACATGTTGACATGTTCATTGTACAAAAACTAAGTGGAAATCCCGTACCGTTCCCTTGAATCAATCCCTTTCTGCATCAGCTATTGAACTTCATTTGCCGACATGTTTTGAACTCGAGCGCTCTCGAGCGCGCTCGACCCAGTCCAGCTCCGCATAAAACATCGCACAAGAGCGCAGTGCACGTTTCACCGCCCATTCTTTCCAGCGCCCTGGTAAAAACGCAGTTAAACGCAGGTAACGTATGTAGCTTTCGCCGGGGATTTAGTGTCCGCAAGTCGAGAGTTGACGGCTGTACTTCGAAACATTATCCTTCTACTTCAAATTTTCGGGAAAACCCTGCACTGGTAATCATTATTAAACGTTAATTTAAGTCAATTTGAAAACAAATAAAAAACATTTAGTTGTTTTCTTTTAAATCCAGAAACCTTGAATAACGCAAACCTAAAATAATAGTGAAAACTTTTGCAAAAAAAACTATTAACAAGAAACCTCTGACGTTGCGTGACGACCCGAGTAACGGCTGCAAAGGAGACTAAATAGTTAGTGAGGGGCTGGGGGAATTTTTCCAAATGCAATTGGGGATTACAAATTTTAATTAACGTTATTTCTGGAAAACCATCCCCCCCCCCCCCCCCCCACCCCGAGCCCCCTCACTCAATTTTTGGTGGTGGGTGTGCGGCCTGCTTCTTGAAACCCTTACCCTATTTCAGACCAAAATATGTGATTTTCCATACCCTATTTCAGACGTGTTACAAAAATCGATAATCGTTTAAAAGCCCAACCAAATTCCGGCCAGGCCAGAGTGCACAAAACATTTCCTATTTCTGACCAAAACGGCTCAAAAACCATAACCTTTGGCGCCGCACATACATATATAGCTAAATCAATGCTAATTGGCTATAAATATCGAGTAGAATGAAATGGACTCACCACTGAAGCCGTGCGCCCTGTCGAGTTACAAATGAAGAATGACAATCTATCGTCTGGGGAGACAGGCTTGGCAAAGCTTGGTCACGTGTTGACCACGGTCAAACGATAAGCGAAGGCGGTCAAAGATAATGGTTTTACTTTCAGAGCTTAAAGCTTGTTAGTTTTTCTTCAATTTTTGAGTTTACGAACTTTTTTCATGATTTACTAAAAAAAATCCAAGCTTCTGAAAAGTTACCATTTCGCGCTATTAACACTGGTGCCCACTCCACAGCGGTCGAACGTTTGACCGCTGTGGAGGTCACGTGTGCGCGGGGAAATGTTATTTCGTTCCCAGGTTCCTGAGTTGCTGATGTTGTTAAGCGGTCACCCTCTATAAATGATGGTTCCATACTGATTTATTTTCGTGAAAGTGTAACAGTGTAGTGCATCTAGTTTTGTTGTCGTCTGGTTCTTTGTCATTTTTGCCTTTTATCTGCGTTTGGGTCATCCTTGTATACACTCTTTTTTGTTTTGTTTTATAAGAACGTATAATTTTCGAGTTGAGGCTGAGCCAAACCAACATAGTCTCTTGCCAAAACCGAATGTTCTTATTTTTTGGGCAATTTCAGCCTCAAAATGTTCTTAGTTCATGTTCTTAAGTTACATGGTATAGTATTTCACACACACAAAAAAGATTCGAACGTGAAACCAAAAACATAAAAGACCAACACACAGCCTATTAGCGGTTTTTATACATGCATGTTTGCCATATCATGTTGTTACTACTACTCTTCAAGTATTTTGAGCTCATTTGAACTGCGTATTCACTGAGACATTTTAAATGTTACATTTTGTTAATGTTTTGAAAGGATACTGGAATATTTTATTTAGGCCGGCTCGATGCAAGAAACAAGTGAATAAAAATGTTCTTAGCTAAGTCTCAACCTGACTATGTTCTTAGCATGTTCTTAAAATTTTGGTCAATCTCAGGCTCAACGTTCTTATAAAAAAGGTTCTTATAAAAAAAAAAGAGTGTAGTGGTTTTAGAAGCGCCATGGTGATCCTTGACTTGGTTGATCTCAGTGATTGGAAGTGAGGCTCGAAGAAAAAGTTTAGTAAAGACTATGTGCAAGGGACTGGCCGCGCAGTACATTCTCGCGGTTCCCATGCACAGCGATCGTCATTTCTGTGAAGATCGAAATTTAAAACGCAGAGCCATTGTACTGCTAATTAAACCAGGGTGCCAGGCCGCCGCCTGCAGCGCCCTATCTTTCCTGCAGTAAGTAAAGCCCTGGTTTAACCCTTTCACTCCCAGAGTCAAACCTCGAGTCAATAAATGTGGTTGTAACTTTTAAGTCTGTGGATGAAACCCTAGTGTGTGACCATTCAAATGAAAGCTATTGGGTAGTACTTTCATGTGGTACTGTTTGTTTTTGACAATTTTTCAAAATGAAATTCCAGATATTTTCCTCAGTTTTGAACTTAGCACTCTTGGGAGTGAAAGGGTTAAGTAGCAGTACGATGGCTCTGCACTTGCATTTTACATATTGGTACATTTCTTAGCTGTCCTCTGCAAAAGTTTTTCCAATAGATGTTTGCTTCTCGTAGTTTATTGCAGATCACAAGCGACTGAATTCAGTTCCTGAGGGAGAAATCTGCATATGAAAAAAGCATAACTGGGTCATTAAAATTGTTAAAACAAAGGGTGATTTGAAACCACTTAGTCGTACGTTAGTTTATTGTCTATTCTTCATTCCGTAATGAACGAATTCAGGAAGAATAAATAAGTTTAAACGACACGTACGGAGTATTTAATTAATAGTTTTTAACTATTAAAATCTCACTTTTTCAGCAATAAAATCGCTTTCCAAATCGGTTCATTACGACACTACTTTGATTAGGAAGGGCACCGAAGCGAAACTGTTTTATGAGAACAAAATGGAGTCCAAAAGCTAGTAAGAGCAACTATATTTTACAGATATCTGGCTTGATCAGAATATAATTTTCCTTGGCCGGCAAAGGCTTCGAGAATTCATTTGCAGATCTAGAAATTTCTAGCTCCGCGAGATCACAAAATTCATTACGATATTTTACAGCAAGAAATCGCTTTCCTGATATTTCATTAGCGGCACATACTTTGATCAGGAAGGGCACCGAAGCGAAACTGTTTTATTGGGAAAAAACATCCAAATTAAAGATGGCCAACAAAAAGCATTGTCAGTGATAGCAATTACAATTTCTCGCTCCAGTCCCAATTGAAAAGGGCATTCAAGGGTAAATTTTTTAAAAATGCATGAAAATCAAATGACATCAAATTTAATGCGTTTATACAAAATATTCGTTATAATGTTTAAAAAAAAGAAATTGTTAACACCCACTATAAGGCATGAATGTATCTCGTGACGTTATTGTTGAACTGCAAAGGGCAAACAAGGACACGCGGATCGGTCACGTTAAGGCACAACATTGTTGTGAGGGGTGGTCAAAAACGGAGAACGTTGTGACAAATGTTGTGACCGTTTGATCGGGGCTTTAAACATTCGAATTCATGTAACTTCACACACAACATTTCATCGAAAGCCGATTAAAGCTAATCCTGGATTAAAAGTCAATCGAGGTTTTAATTTCTCTTGGAGAGAGCGATTTTCAATTGAGTATCGAAAGTAATCCGAAATTGGTTTTGCTTTACTACGTTATGTGATTGGTTTAAAAAACTCGCGCCACCTACTCAACCAATCAGATGCTAAACCAAAACCAATCATGGTTTTGGTTTTGGTTTTGGTTTTACGACACTCAAATGAAAACCGCTCTATATGGCTTGATCTGAATTTTTCCTGGCTCAAAGGCTTCGGGAATTTATTTGCAAACATTTCTGGCTTCGCCTGTATCGCGAAAATTAGAGTGCGCGAGCTAACTCTCTGTTTCTACCATGTAAAAGATTTACGCGGGTTTATTATACGATTTTATAAATAAACAAGATACCACACGCGCTCAGCCTCCTACGCAGACTTTCTTTGAACATTGCTTCGTGCTTTTATTTCATAAAAATAATAGAAAATGTTTTCCTGTGTTTCTTACCAGAGAGTTATGGTAGCACTCGTGAAAGTTTGGGAGAACGAGAAATTGCTGTGTAAACCAAAGCAATTCTCGTTCTCCCAAACTTCACTCGTGTTACCATAACTCTATAACGTCTATTCGGTATATCGACAGTAGTCGAGGGTTTGGAAGTTTTCGTGTTCGCAGGAAAACTGGCCTGGAGAGAAGGTTAGAAGAATCGGTGTTAAGGCAAGATACATATTTGACTCTCCAGATACTTACTGCAAGTTTTTGCTTGTAGAACACCTGGAGGTTAAGGAAGATATGTAATTATCTCTGTTGGCTGACGGGACGTTAACGTTTTCGTGCATCGCAGAAAAAAACTCATCTTCTCCAGGTCTTTATTTCGCGCGAAAATTTGCTGTCAGTCGGGAGAGGTAAATACGTCTCTTTCCTCGCCTTTAGGTCTCCTGTGCGAGCACAGACGTGCAGCATAGTGTACACTGGCGGTAGTTTGGTCTCAGGGGCGTAGCGTGCGATTTCGGAGGTTTACGCACCAATAGATAAATCAAAGCGCGGAAGGCACGTTATGCTAGGGCGGCATGTTCCCCCGAAAATTTTGAAATCTAGGGTCTCGGAAATGCCATTTCCTGCGTTTTCCGTGGGACATTTTCAATCTCGGAATAAATACGTAGTAAAACTCAGTGGTTAGATGTTTTTCATTTTATTTACCTGTCAGCCAACTGGATTAGCGTTTTCGGTAAGGCTACAATATTACAAAAAAGCAAAATGGTGACGCCATTTTTGGCATACGTACATGATGTCATGTAGTAAGTTCATAAGCAAAGGGCGAGACGTCTACCCTTCAGAAGGGAAAACTCCGTTATTAAACCGTCAACGTCCTTGTGCTTGTGGATGTGAAGAATTGCGTGGGAGCTCAATCTCTCGTCACTCATTGTACTTGTAGTTTTCAGTCTCTACATGCTAGTGCAATTTGAAGCAACATATACTCCGGGATAAAACGTGACGCGTTTTTTGACATTCACAATTCACAGTGTTTCTTTCCATTAATAATGGGATAATGGAAGTTTAACATAAAGTCGCATCACTTATAATACGAAAAATATATCAAATCAGCCAATTTAATGATAAAACGCCTTCAGGCAATATAAATTTGTTTTCAGATTTCAGCTGTACGCCCGTGCGTACGTGCTTATATGGACGCTACGCCCCTGCATGGGTCTCGCTAACAAAGGAGGAAATGGATGGGGGTCGACTGACATTAATTATAATACGTATTTCAGTCAGACCATCTAGATATTTTTTAACAAGCACTATATGAGTTCGTGGTGTATTCTCGTCAATTTTCTGTCTTCGCGACAAGCCTAATAATTTTTTTCATGAATTTATTTCATAATTTGCACAAAAAAAAATATGGGATAAGTTTGAAAGTGTGTATCAATTTGGTGACCTATGATTGGATGAGTAGTTTACACCGTGACTGATACCTGAATTTGTCAACCTCATCTCTAGCCTCTACATTCCTCGCTCCTGACGTCGTGCGAATCCCGTAGCTATACAACCTCGTTCCCAGGGTCTCTCTTCTTCGCAATTGGCGGGAAGAAGAGAGAAGAAGAGTAGCTATACAGATTTATACAAAACCCGTGATAGATCATATGCAACTAAACAGATTGAACCAGGAATCATTTGAAATCGCATGAAAATGAGTAAGTTCACCAAGTTTGGTTATGTTACATTACATAGTCAAAGGTCGTCCAAATTCCATACAAACGGCTAATTCAGAGATGGCGTCCCCCAAATCCATACAAAGTCTCTAATTTGTCTGACTTTTGAAAGCCTTCTACATGGTTGAAATCCAACGAAACAGCCCCAAACTTGGTAAACCGACTAATTTTAATGTGATCTTTCTTGTGATGGGCTCCAAGTTTTAATTAAATCAAAATTTAAAAACTCGTCCCCAGTCTCCATTTGAACTTCGGAACGGCCAATTCGTTCGATTGTACTTTGCATTTCGAATCTACTGAGAACTCTAGAGAGCAAGAGGAGTCAGGTAATGACCGACAGAGGCTGTTGTAAGCCATTTAATTGAGCTATACCATTGAAGAAAATCAGAAGAACTACGAAGTTGGCTATATACGGTGTTTTGGTTTGTATTTCTCGCAGTTTCATCACCAACTTTACCTCCCGATTCTTTTTAAAGCTCTATTGAGCTACAGTATATACTATCGGTAGGAAGAGAGGATTTCAGGGGTTGTTATAAGCAATGTCTATAACTGACCCTGTTTAGGGCAAAAAAAAACCTAAAATACCCACCCTGTTTAGGGAAAACGACAAAATACACACTCTCTTTTTCTAAACAAACTAACCTTCTGTCAACATGCACTTATGTTATAACGCTAATTGGGTGGAATTAAAGGATACCGACAACAATAGCATTTTTCTTGTCTTGAAAATGATGTGATGTTGACTGATGAGCTGCTAAAGACCGGCAAACGTCTCCGTGCAACAATACCCGGAACAATACCCTGTTTAGGACAGGTTTATTTTAGACACCCTGTTTAGGGCAGACTCGCATGAAATTATATACCCTGTTCAGGGCAGAGAGGCCAAAAACCATACCCCGTCCAGCGGCACGTCCCCGTATAGGCCATATAAGGGAGTACCCCCCCCCCCCCCGGGCATCGGACAAACTTACCTGATTGTGACTCCGATGTCGGCGAAGAAGACGATGGAACAACCATCTGAAATTCAGTAAATAAGCTCTTTAATATATAGAATACGAGTGAGTAAGGAGTTTTATTATTTCCATTTTCTCTGACTTTCGAATATAGTAACGTTAAAATGCCAAATGTTTCCGTGTTCTTTTTTCCGATTTATTCAGTCGCTATGCCAAGATCAATTCATTATTGTATAGATATGCGATGACTTTTTAAAGGATGAGGCAGGATTCCACATATTTTACTCGTACAGTAATCCAATATGGAGGCAAACTGTCTGACATGCGCAGATACCGCGCGGTAATAAGTAGCTAGGGAACTGGTGACTAGCCATATCATGACATCTCCCTTATAATACAAAAGTAAATGATTGACCCAATGATAACAAACGGAAAGTCTATCAACAATAACAAGTCCTAACAAATAAAATCAAGCTGTTCAGCAATATGTTCCATAAACTGGATGCCGTAAATATTGTCCGTTTAGAACAGTGTTCGGACCATCGTGCAATGCTAAGTCACTAATGAAATTTAAACTATATCTGAAAACAGGAACAGGAATCTAGTTGAATAAATGTTACTCAGCAAAACGAGCGGGTCTGATCACTGCACGTCCACTCCTGGTTCCGAAATGCCTCAGGGCTCTGATTGGCATTGTAATAGCCTGCGTAGCAATCGTTCCTGTACGAACGAAGAGCTTTTTCCGCGATCGAAAAGCTTTTTCTGCATTTTGGCCGCGCGAAAATTGGGGCCAGAGCAAAAAAGTCGGAGGGGTGGGGGGGGGGGGAGGGGGTGGGGAGATGAGGGAACGCTTGCCAGCAAACCCCACGATTCTGAACTGGGGGGCGAACGGGTTTTTTCAGAATCGTGGGGTTTGCTGGGTCTACCCATCACAAGAAAGATCACATTAAAATTAGTCGGTTTACCAAGTTTGGGGTTGTTTCGTTGGATTTCAACCATGTAGAAGGCTTTCAAAAATCAGAACAATTAGAGACTTTGTATGGATTTGGGGGACGCCATCTCTGAATTAGCCGTTTGTATGGAATTTGGACGACCTTTGACAGCTCACAGCCTGGTTACTATGTAATGTAACATAACCAAACTTGGTAAACTTACTAATTTTCATGCGATCTTTCTGGTGATGGGATTAAATTTTTAATATGACGTAATTTGAACAACAGGTAAACTAGTGCCAGTCCCTTTTTGAATTTCGGAACGGGCAATTGGCGTATATTTCATAAGAAAAACACTGTAATTCACTGCATGGCGATCGGGGAGCAAACAACCTGACGTCACGACCCCCAAATTAGCTCCCAGTCTCCGGACACTTTTTTTTTTGCAAAATTAGCGGGAGTTTTGAACGAAAAAATATACTTCAAAAAGATTTTCAAGGATTTTAAACTCTCAAACCGTTTATTGTTCATATCGAACTAACAAAAAACGAAATAAAAATGTTCGTGTCATATACACTTTAAAAGTTGAGAAAGATATTATTCTGTCAGTGACACAAGCTACTCGGAAAAAAATTCCGAGTTCCCCCAACAGGAGTCGAACCTATGACCTTCCGCACACCGGTCGGACGCTCTACCACTGAGCTACAGGAGACTCGTGGGAGCTAAGGCCATATAACTAGGTTCAAGTGTGACAACCTTCCCGCATACTGCTAGGATTAGATTTGTCGATGATAGAGAATTTGTTTACCAGTTCAGAACAGGAATTAATTTTAGAGAATCGAACGTGCTACACGATTCCTTTGAAGGAATCCACAACACAAAAGCATTATTTGAGCACGGGCTTAGTTGGACTTAGTAGGGATTAGTATAGGACATCGCATGACTTCGAGTACAACTAGTGATTAATGGGTACGAGTGATGTTTTGAAAGTTCTCAAAATTGAACGAGCCGCTTCAGCGAGTTCAATTTGAGAACTTTCAGAACATCACGAGTTGTTCAGTGTTTGGTATACAATAAATTCTCTCCAAGGAATACGTTATGTTAGCCGTAATTGGTTGATTAAAACGGGCTAGTTTTACAATGATGCCGCTTTAAGTAAAAATGCGTCAGTGTGAGTTTAGCCATTAGCTCTGAAGTATACGAGGAAGAACGTTGAACAAAGCGAAGTTTTGAGTTCATCACTGCAATTTACAGCATCTAAGGTAACAATCAGTTATATTAATTTCCTGGTTTCAATTAGATGGGATAACGTTCCTTCACTGTGCTGCGGCTAAATCGATAATGACCAATTCAAATCAAGAAATGTTTGATTCGTCCAAAATAACGATACCGTTGAAGTCAAAGCTCTCATATATGACCAACTTACTGCTTCAGGGAGAGAAATATGTTGTTATTTACAGCCGCAAGTAGCTGGAGCATAAACTAGATAATCAGTTAATTTCGGTCTTCGTTGTGGATTATTTTTTACGGGTGTAACCCAGTTCCCGCCATAATATTCAAGTACTGGTTTAAGTGAATAGTGTTGAAGGGAGAGCAAACCGTAATTTGTTTTTAGCGATATTTACAAGACACACTGAAGGGCAGAACATGCTCCTGCATATAGGTATATATAACTCATGACAGCACTCCTTTTATAGCTTCAGTATACTAATATAGTAATTCAGTTTAGTTAACAAACCTGGACTCATTAATTTTAGGTTTTCATTTATGCAAATATTTGTTTGGTTTTTGACTTTTCGAAGTGATTTTGGCCATAGTGCCCTGCCCTTTAACGCTGGATAATTCGCAGCTTGGACTGCGAAAGACTGGTTATCTCAGTCTAAACTCTATAAGTAAACAAGTGATAGATCCTTGGTCAGATTGTCGTGTTATCTCCGGCTTTTAGAACTCCAGCATTATTGTGCATTAATTATTACACTGATGTCAATGTGAGCTGAAGCGAGTAAATGGGCCTTTTTCACAGCCCGCCATGTTGGTAAAAAACAATAGCTTTTTATTCCCCAAGGTCCCCCAAGCCTCGCATTCAGACGTTTCAAAACGAGTCTACGAGTGGTTTCAGATGCGGAAACAAAGGTTTTAAATCCTCTGGGATTTAAGATGGTCGCCGCGTGTTTTTAAAGGCCCATTATCTTCCTCTTGATCAGGTTCTAGGCGCATTTCGTGTATGAGCGGCACCTATTCATACTTTAGGAATGTCGATCGCTTCGCACACAACTATAACTCGCCCGCATTGAAGTGAACTCGACTGCATGCGCACGTTTCATTTTTAGAGCGAGAAATACACCTAAGTATTCCTGTTATCTTTCGCGTAACATGCTTTTAGAACAAGGATTATTCCATTGTCTTTAGACCTCTTTTACTGAGTGCTATTCCCTTATAAAATGTGTGGGCGAGTTAACTTTATGGCGAAACTCGCATAAATTTTACGTGCTTTCAATTAAAAGAGAGCGGCAAAACTACAAAAGATCGGTTAAAACAATTCAAAACCCTTTTAGCTCTCTCATAGCTTATTAGTATTCATTTCACGACCTTTTGGAGCTTGGAGCTCTTTTGTTTTTCTGAAATTCCGCGTCGAAACTTTTTCCTGGTATAGGAACACTCTCGGCCGTAGGGGATTTATAAACTATCGCGTAAACACTGTGCGTACCCATCTCTCGCGAACAGCGATAATTACTAGATTCGAAATGGACTGACTGAATACCCGAGAATGATTCATTCTTATCTAAAAAAAAAAAAAAAGTCATCAACGCCACTAACCGACAGAGAAACATGGTAAATCATGTCATAGCGGCCTAATGTTTTACTAGCTGAACACTTTCAAATGCTATCCTGACTAGGATATATTTATGGTTAAGGGATCTTTTGTTGTTCGTTCTTTTGTTCATATAAAACAGTTCTGCTACAATGGCTTTGCGCTAATGAACCATAGGATCAATATTTTCCAATAAAAGATCGGCATTCTTTAATAATTGTGTTATTAAGCAGCAGACAACAACGAATCTTGTTGACTCATATCCTAGACTGGAATAATATCGTCTACTTTATTATCAGGAAGTTTAACAAGATTGTACCTATCATGTTTTATACCTAACTCCAACAGTATACAGCCGCCTTTTCGATGGAAGGCTGTTGCCTTATAAGACTGTGCACAACACATAATTCACCAGAAAATGTTAGATTATTTATTATTATTATTATTTGGCGGAAATTATGTGACAGAAATTCTGAGTAGATATATGCCGTAATAGCTCTATTAAGGACGTTCGCGCGAAAATCTTCTAACACTGACTTTTCTTTTAAACTTTTACCACAGTTAGACAATGAGTTACTAATGTCAGAAATGCAAACTGAAAAATTGGGGAGTCACCGAATTCGTTTCGGAGATAAGTGAAAGAACACCCTAATGTTGAATAATCGGTCCTCGTAACTCGATAGTGACTGTTAGTCTGAAAATATTACAAAAGAATCGCGGGAGACGAACTTTCTTTGACAAATTTTATAGAAGGGTGTCTACTAAACAAATATATTCAGCTGGTGACGTTCCTTAACTAAACCTAATCTTTAAGGACGGCATTTGCGAACCCTGACAGCCGCCATTTTGACAGGATTCGAAGGCGCATAGGTAGAAAAAAACGAAACAAATTAAACTTCCAACACTGATTTTTTTAGTTTTTTTCAAAATATGCATAAAATTGGCAAACAATTAATCTACCTTAAAAAAAATCAGGGGTCACCGACCATTTAAGAGAGCATCTCCAGAAAAATCGAACTTTGACCGGCAAACTTCAAAATTTCAAAATCGCTCAAACTTTGGCTTTTAGTAGTTCATATTGAGTTATTCATCGCTATGTGGTTTGTTTGTGAAGTATGTTTTTGTTTTGGCAAAAAATGACGATAATCAATTTCAGGGCTCCATACAAGAAAATTTGGCTTGAAAATTAGTCATTTTTAAACAAACCGCTTGCCTTAACTATTAATCCAGAAGACATCCACTTGATATCAGCGTATTCTACGACTATTCCAGGGTCTATTTTATAATTTCCATAAAGATTGAAAAACGTATGACACTGAGAGAGGCCTGAAAAAAATCCCCCTGTTTCTCTATGGCAATTACTAGCTCGATTGAAAAAATTATTTACCCTACTACCTTTATCACAAGTCAAATGAAATTTAGGAATTACACTAAGGCGGAAATGGCCTTTCAACTGATATAATTTTTTTTCTGGGGAAATTATATTGCGCTCTGTGAGAGAGCGCTCAAAATGGCCGAAAAATGATATACGTGACTAGTGGATTGCGTGACATACCGTGACCGTAGCACATATTTCAGTGCTGCTTTAGTCAAAGAAATGGTAAAATCCAAATTCCTGCCTTGTGGATATTAAAAAAACACTTTCTTTTGAGAATCTCAGTATTTTTCGTACATCATTGATGCTTTTCACGATGATGTGACGTAAGAAAATGGTTTATTTCACTGTGTGAATTGTACTTTGGCTTATAAGAAATTCTCTGATATCCACGCTATTTGAACTTAATCTTGTGTAATCTTGTTGTTTTTCTAACATTCATTCTCAGCTAAACACTTCTCCGGCTGGGTATTAATTTACATATCATACATGTATGTGTTACAAGAGGGTTACCAACTTTAAATGTATAAATACTAGGGTGGATCTAAGGGGTGGGGTCAAGGGTTTCTGGACCCCCTTTTCCATGATGGTAGATACTTTAAGAATAAACAAATTACATTGCTTTACGCGTTTTGACACCTAGCGGGAATTGTATCTATTTCTACATTTACATATAAATATAATTTCTTTTTCATCCATACTGTTGTCAGAACTTACTCATTTAACATGGAATTGTATCTATTTCTATATTTGCACACGAAATGCTCTATGACAAGGCCATGTTAGACTACTCGACTAAACTGAACTGTGGCGCAAGCAAAGCTCCAACAGTGATACATGTAGAGGGAAGTAGATCATCACTACCAGCCACACCTACTCTCTCGATGGGATGGGCACTGAAACCGACACAGTCACGAAGGCTTTGAATTTACCGACAAACAAAAGCAGTACCTAAATGCCAAGTTTCAAATTGGAGAGAGAACCGGGAAGAAGGACGATCGACCGACGTCTCTAAAGCGATGAGGATTGCGAAAGATAGCAACGGGGAGAGATTATTCGCGTACGGCTATGGCGATTTTCTCACGAGCCAGTAAATTAATAATAATAATAATAATAGATCAGCTGTGAAAAAGAATCACAGCTGGTGTAAACCTATGTGCGATGCAGTAAATAAGGTTGTCAAAGGTTGCAGACTGGCAACCGAAAGCTCATATTTTTAAATTTTTAACCAGAGAACGATTTTTTAAATTTTTACAATAAAATATGTACATAAATAATTGTTCTTATAAAAATAGTCTAAAATATTTATAATTTAAAAAGGAAAGAAGAAATATTCCAAAAATATAAAGTTACCTTATTATAGGAAATTAACACTCGTGTTAATTAAGGTATTTGAAATTAACGCGACTTAAGTTAACGCGAATTGGAAGGAAAATTAATTCCGAATAAAGGAAATTAACGCGAAAGAGGAGGTAAAATTTCAAAATGAAGGAAATTAACGCGTTTAACTCAAAGAAACAAATATATTTTGGGCGAAATACAAGAACTCAGATGTCGAGAACTGCTCTTCTGAAAGCGAGGGTGAACTGGAAATAATGTTTTATTGCTTTTTTTAGACTTTTACATTGTACAAGATTGTAATACAGTGTGCAGAAAAGAGAAAGCTATTGTTTCCTAAGTGTCAAATATGTCTGAAAAAGGATCCAGAATTTGGGGTTATAATAATGGAAATTAAGGTCGCGGAAATTAACGCTCCACTTAATTAATGTCGCGGAAATCAACGCTCACAAAAATTAACGCGACGCAAATTCGCGTTAATTTCATGGAGCGTTAATTTCCTATAATATGGTACATATCGAAAAAGAAAAAGAAGAAAAAGAATATGACAATTTCCATCTAACTCTAAAAAGTATCGATGATTATACGAAAAATCTGACTATATAATTATATAAATTTCCCTGAGAGACGAGCTTAGTAAGCCGGCGCTTTTCGAAGATAGTTTTCCAAAAGGGTATTTAAATTAGTTTAACCCTATTCTGCCTGGGGGGAGGGGGGGCGGAAAGTGCCCGCGCTGATTTAAAACCTTTATTACTTTAAGGAAATGCAGCCAAACGTTGTGACTTTTTCTAAAAAATTATATGGGAACATGTTGGTGCGTCAATGTTTTGATCACGTGACTTTACATTTCCATAGCAATCAATTTTTGACAGGTTGTTTTATTCAAATTAGGTGTTTTTCATCTAATTCTTTCGGGTTTTATGTGATTTTTGCTTTTTATTAAGAGTGTCTTCCAAAATCTTTACAGTTTCTGTATCCTTATATTTTTCTTGATTTTTTTCAAATCAAATTTGGAGATTTTCTGACATTTCCGAAAGATTTAGCAATCCAAGATGGCGGATCCAAGGTGGCGGATTTTTTAAACGTATGACGTCAATTTGGCGTGATATGACGTCGTGATCGACACGTGACTGTTATCAAAATAAACATTTTTTGATGCTTTACACACCATATAAGTTTCATTTCTTTTGCATAAATACTTATGAAGATATATTGGGGGGGGGGGGCACATTCTGCCTCCCCCCCTCCCCCAGGCTCATGAATGAAAAACAAAGCCCAGGCAGAATAGTGTTAATTTAGTTGGTACTCAAAGATGTTACAGATAACAAATAACAGTCTTTATTGTCACATGTTAAATGAGTAAGTTCTGACAACAGTATGGATGAAAAAGAAATTATATTTATATGTAAATGTAGAAATAGATACAATTCCCGCTAGGTGTCAAAACGCGTAAAGCAATGTAATTTGTTTATCCTTAAAGTATCTACCATCATGGAAAAGGGGGTCCAGAAACCCTTGACCCCACCCCTTAGATCCACCCTAGTATTTATACATTTAAAGTTGGTAACCCTCTTGTAACACATACATGTATGATATATAAATTAATACCCAGCCGGAGAAGTGTTTAGCTGAGAATGAATGTTAGAAAAACAACAAGATCACACAAGATTAAGTTCAAATAGCGTGGATATCAGAGAATTTCTTATAAGCCAAAGTACAATTCACACAGTGAAATAAACCATTTTCTTACGTCACATCATCGTGGAAAGCATCAATGATGTACGAAAAATACTGAGATTCTCAAAAGAAGGTGTTTTTTTAATATCCCCAAGGCAGGAATTTGGATTTTACCATTTCTTTGACTAAAGCAGCACTGAAATATGTGCTACGGTCACGGTATGTCACGCAATCCACTAGTCACGTATATCATTTTTCGGCCATTTTGAGCGCTCTCTCACAGAGCGCAATATAATTTCCCCAGACAAAAAATTATATCAGTTGAAAGGCCATTTCCTCCTTAGTGTAATTCCTAAATTTCATTTGATTTGTAATAAAGGTAGTAGGGTAAATAATTTTTTCAATCGAGCTAGTAATTGCCATAGAGAAACAGGGGGATTTTTTTCAGGCCTCTCTCAGTGTCATAAGTTTTTCAATCTTTATGGAAATTATAAAATAGAACCTCGAATAGTCGTAGAATACGCTGATATCAAGTGGATGTCTTCTGGATTAATAGTTAAGGCAAGCGGTTCGCTTAAAAATGGCTAATTTTCAAGCCAAATTTTCTTGTATGGAGCCCTGAAATTGATTTTCGTCATTTTCTGCCAAAACAATAAATTATTTGACAAATGAACCACATAGCAATGAATGACTCAATATGGACTACTAACAGCCAAAGTTTGAGCATTTTTGAGTTTTCACACTTTTGCCGCTATTTTCCGATTTTGTTTGATTCTTGTGGAGATGCTCTCTTAAGAGAGTTAAATCCGTACAAAGTTATTGCAGCGGCCGCCAGCACTATATTTGTCTACAAATCTTCCTTAGCGCGTGCGCTCGATGTATGATTTTTGGGGGCTCACGGATTTAACGTTAAATCTGCGATCGTCAAAATTACTTTGCATAATCATATTTACCAACTAAGGAACCAGTACTATTGAGTCTGATAATGTTTCTGTTGATTTTACTGATTCAATGCCAGGTACTGCGACTAGACGATGAAGTATTTGTGGATTTTTGTGCTTGCTGCTTGCACTACTTTTGGCCTTGTCCAGAGTAGCCTCCTACGCAGACTTTCTTTGGGCTCGTCAATAGTCCAGAACGACGAAGGTAAAAATAACTGTTTGTAATCGATGCTAAGGGGAGTGAATAAAATGGAAAATACCATTAAGTTCTCTAATAACATACAGGGCAAAATTACAATAATCGAGGGCGAAGGTTCCCGAAGATCGCCCGAGGACTTCCGAAAAATCCCAAAGTTGACCCGAAGATTTCCGAAGATGACCCAAAATCTTCCGAAGATTGCCGAAGATGACCCGAAGATTTCCAAAGATTTCCTAATTTTGCCCTGTTATTAAACAAGTTACCAGGCTGCTAGCGGTTATAGCTGCCATATTAAGTGTAATATTATTATTAATGAAACTCAGTAAAATAACAGTTCAGTTCTCTTAAATGCTGATATGGCAAATACATGGCCGCCATATAAAGTCTAATGAATCGAAAAAATACCATTTAATATCTCAGAGTCGGAAAGGAAACAATGTTTATTAGTAGGTTCCCCAGGGCTGTATTTTAAGGTCCCCATGAGAGGAACATACCAACAGATAACCATCTTTTCTTGTAGAGCAAGCTTACTTTAAGGCTATATCTACTAAAGGGAAGTTACATTTACGTATTAGAGGTAATTGTTATGTTCATGTTTCGTCCACAAAAGAGTTCCAGTGCCTAGTTTGTCGTGGTCGAGGAGATAACCCCCAAGATGCGTGTGATAAGAATGGGAAGTTAGAGACGTGCACGCCACCGGCTGGAAAGAAGGCGATATGTGACGCAACCCTTTATTCATTTGGAACCTTCGTTCGTCTGTGTTCTGACATGGTCTCTTACGAAGCATCCGTGGATAACTGCAAAACCTATGGAACTTGTCAAAAGGCAATGTGCACTACGTCTGAGTGCAAGGCTGAGATCCAGGTACAGAAGATCCACAATAGATGTTATTTTGGCAAGTCACGCAATATTTTCGGAGAGGAGGGGTTGTGTAATGAGCTCGGCAAAATAGCAGCGTGCGTGGCATGCACTGTGTATAGAGCGCGAGTGGGACGGGCGCATTCGAGGGAAGAAACGCGAGAAGAAAAGAAAAGGGGCTCTTTCGCTTTTTCTCGCACGCGCGTTTCCTCCCTCGCATGCACTCCTCCAACTCGCGCTCTCAGCCTAGGCTAGAAGCAAAATAGCGTCCTTTTTAGGAAGAGGCATGTTTCATCCATAAGCGTAGATCTTCGTTAAACTCTTCCGTAAAAATATGTCATGTTTTAGGCGGTCATACGTTGTGGAGTCAATAAAATAGGTCAAGTATGGCTTCGGTGTCTACCAGAAATGACACTTCCTTCTTCCCCTCTCCCCCTACGGATCGACTCGACATTTTAGTGGGCCAACAAATCTTGGTGACAGATATTGATATGCTCACTCAGTTAGCTAGCGAAGAGTTCCAAAAATGTGGAGTGAGTAATCCCGAGGTAGCCAACAATATTCTCTTGTAACTTTGCTACACAAAGTTCTACGAGAATAAAAAAATTAAGAGTTTTATCGTTGTACACATAACATCTCAGTTATAATTCTGTTTCTGATTGTAAATTAATTAGTTTTGTTTTGTACATTGCAGACTCCTTCACCGACAGCAGCTGCTAGAGGTAAATACTATTGAGAAATATTTAGATTAATTGTTATTCCAACAAAATAACTGAAAACGTAGAGCACTGGTGACGAAGGGGGCTCCCTCATAGGCTCCTCGGTGGGGGACACAGCGTAGCCCTCCCTATATTGCACCGGCGATGATGAGACCTTTGCGAGAGGAGACGATATGCACGATCGACCATAACATTACATCTATAGACCTTATTCATAAATGGCGATGGATTAATTATTATTTTATATTCATGCTAATCAGCCTCTCTAACCTCATTTTAGAGTAAAAATTATTTTGAATTTAGCACATACTATATATAACGAGGCTAGGGGGGCTGATTAGCATGAATATAAAATAATAATTAATCGGCCGCCATTTATGAATAAGGTCTATACGACAATTAAATTTAGAGGGTATAAAGTACGTTCAAAAACGTTTTTTCTTTAAGAGAAGCAACATGGGATAATGATGAAATATGACACGGTAATTACGTTATGACTTCCAAACAGCTGGATTTCTTAATTTTTCCTTACGACCACAAACTACCAAAAATGACTCAAAATTATCTAAAAAGTTAAAAATGTTATTATTTTGCGAAAAACTAAAGATTTTCATTAAAACAGGAAAGTTCCAAATTTGGAAAAAACATGCCTGTCAAAATGTGGTTGCCATGGTAACAACAAGTTTCATTAACAATGACATACCATACCAAATTGTTTTTGGATCAATTTCGACACATGCGATTTTTGATGCGATTTATCGCGGCGATTTATCGCGCGATTCCAAATCGCCCGTGTAAACCAGCTGCGATTTGACTGCGATTTGTCGCCGATGTTTCGAACTTGCCCGAATTTTGATGCGATTTATCGGCGATTTGATACATCTCCTACAACTCTCCATACAAATCGCCATAAAAATCGCCGTGAAATCGAAGGTAGTTTACACTTGCGCGATAAATCGATCGCCGCTAAATCGCCGCGACAAATCGCATCAAAAATCGCCTGTGTAAACGAGCCTTAAGAGGGAAGGTTCTTGTAAGGGAGGGGAGGGGAAGGTAGGGTTCACTTTATTGCATATTTTACTAGGGGGACTCGATGTGCTTGATGAACATCGTTACCGCAATTAAGAAATTGTGAAAATGTCAGTTTTTTTAGCAAATAATACTCTGTTCTCGTACGTAACTTATTAGAGATAATTGTTATTGTCCAGATTCATCCACAGAAGAAGAGTTCCAGTGCCCAGTTTGTCGCGGCCGAGGAGATAACCCCCAAGATGCGTGTGATAAGAAGGGGAAGTTAGAGACGTGCAAACCACCGGCTGGAAAGGAGGCGATATGTGACGCAACCCTTTATTCATTTGGAACCTTCGTTCGTCTGTGTTCTGACATGGTCTCTTACGAAGCATCCGTGAATAACTGCAAAACCTATGGAAATTGTCAAAAGGCAATGTGCACTACGTCGGGCTGCAAGGCTGAGATTCAGGTACAGTGAACTCGTAATAGATGTTATTACGCATTATAATCCATCAAATATTTTTCTCGCGCGCGATTGGTCTAAACACGTCACGTGACGCAGCCAAAACTGGGGAATATCCGGGTGATATTCCCCAAGTGATATTCCCCAATTTTGAAATTTGCGTTTCACGTTCGCAGGTTCAGTTTTTGTCTCAAATAAATTGTTAATAAAACTGATTGTTTTGAACAGACTAGAAATATTTTTGAACGCCAACATAATTATTTTTATGTTTAACAGCTTGGCCGACCGAGATCCTCCACGGCAAACAGAGCGGCCTTGTGAAAAAATATTTGAAGGATAATAACTACAATAGCGTCCATTTGGCTTCAAAAATATGCTCGGATATTTGTCCTTGGACATTATCTGTTCCTCGAAGCTCACAGTTTTCCTCGAGCCTCGCTCTGGAAAACTGATCGCTTCTCGGAACAGATAATGTCCAAGGACAAATATCCGAGCATATTTCCTCGCCAAATGGAGGCTATTGTTTATATATTTCCGGAGAGGAGAGGTTGTGTAATGAGCTCGAGCTTTTTACAGTATACTACGCTCTTCCAAATTTAGGGTATTTTTAGGGGCATTGTGAATATATTGGGTAACTTTTAAAAATTATTGCCTGGTAATTTATACCACGAAAACGGCCCAGCAGATAAACTTAAACCCCTGGACAGCCATAAAAATTCCTAACTAAAGAGTTTTATCGTTCTTCAAGTGTTCACATAACATCTCAGTTATAATTCTGTTCTGATTGTAAATTGATTATTTTTGTTTTGTACATTGCAGACTCCTTTGCCGACACCAACAGCCAAGTGAGTTTAAAGACGGAGAAACCTGCAAAGTTGCAACCTTTTTCTGTGTTTGTGTGTGATAACATTGCTTATACCAGTGAGTTTGGTGTGAATAAAAAAAGGAAATACTGCAAATGATTGGTTCTGTTCAGTTGTGATCTATATCTACGGGATTCGTACGTTCATGGAGTGAAGGACGTGAGAGACATGAAGTTTAATTATTCCGGCTTAAGTGCAGGCCCGGGGGGGGGGGGGGGTGGGTACTTGACCCATGTTTGGGTATAGGGGTGCCGCTGAGGGTTTGAAAACCTGACCCTGTTTAGGGCAAACAAACAATTAAAAAAAACCTTAAAATACCTACCCTGTGTAGGACAATATCCTCTATTTTAGGACCCTGTTTAGGTTGCAATTTAGCGAACTACGTTTGACTGATACGCGGAAAACGTCTCCGATCTCTAAATACTGTATAAACCATATTTTTACGACGACAATCGTACAACCATACCCTGTTTAGGACAGGTTCAGACACTGCTTAGGATAGACTCGCATGGAATTATATATCTGTTCAGGGCAGAGAGGCCAAAAACCATACCCTGTCCAGCGGCACGTCCCCGTATAGGCCACGTAAGGGAGTACCCTCCCCCCCCCCCCCCCCCCCCCCTCGCCCGGGAGTGCAGGTTACTCATCCAATCAAAGGTTAATTATATAATTACGACCCGTTCAAACTTATACAAACTTTATAAACACTGGAAGACTCCACAAGTCTCGTATAACCCATGAGAAATTAGTCTTGTTGCGGGGACGGTTGCCCTACCTGTAATTCCTGTATAATAAACAATTATTGGATTCGGTTTTCGCATGATAGCGAGAATTATCAAGGCCGAGGTTTGTGTTATCTGCCGAAGCCAAAGGCTGAGGCGGATAACACAAACCGAGGCCTTGATAATTCTCGCTATCATGCGAAAACCGAATCCAATAATTGTTTTATTATACATTTGAAAAGCTAATTCATCATTTCGGGCGTAACTAGCTTTGCATCGTTTTGTCGCTTTTTCTTTCGCAGATTGTGGAGTATTTTAATTTATTTTTTTTTCGTTGCCGCTAATGAAGCGACACGTGCACGTGCATGACGTCAATCGAGATGCATTGTCTCTAGGTTTGACGCGTAATTACATGTATAAATCCTAGTGTCTGTAGGTATGACGCGTAATTACATGCATAAATCCTAGTGTCTGTAGTTATGACGCGTCAATTCGATGCCAGCGTGAATTAGCTGTAATGCTCTCAGCCAATGAGAATAGAGATAGTGAGCAAAATGTATAATAACAGAGGATTTTCGTCCGGTAAATTATAAAAGAAAACTCTAGTGGTTATGTTAAAACAAAAGAGCTAGATGGCCATAAATGTCAGTCGACCCCTCACCCTTGACCTTGATTAACGAGGCCACGCTATTGATTGAACCTCGTTATCTCGAACTCCGCCCGCTATCTCGAACCAAACCCCTTCCCCTTGCCCTTGTTTTTCAGTCATTTGCCATCGGCTATGTCGAACTCCCCTTCTATTTGCTTTGACAGTTTGAGATAGCGGGGTTCAACATATCAATTCTTAGTCTCATTTACACAATTTGCTGTGTAAAACCAGCGCTGTGATTGGTTTAGCAGACGGACGAATGACGCACCGACAACGGGGACGGCAACGGCGACGGGAGATGCCGAAAATGGACTGGAACGAGAACGGCGTTTTGTCGGGAATTTGAAAACATTAACACTCCACGGAACGGAACGGCGACAGGGGCAGTTGGAATTGTTGTTTTAGATTTCCTCTGGTATACCTGTTCGAAAAGTGGCATTATGGCAGCATAAACATACATTTTAGCACGACTAGCTACGACTAATTTAATCTTGTCGGTCAAATTAAAAACACCGACTGATAAAGAAGCTTTTCTGGCATCAATGAAACCGAACAACAATTTCACTAAAATTAATATTAAACTTAACTTTAACTATAGTGCTGGTTTAGCAAATAAGATATAATAAATACAGTAGCCGTAGGAAAAGCCAGAAAGAGGAAAATTTCTCTAGCAAGAGACTCAATGCAAGCTGTAGTCGGTTTCGAATTTCATCGAATTTCAGCATGTCGAAATTCTAAGGTATACAGAACCCCTTGGCTGGTAGAATCGATAGAATTATTTGAGCCCCTTCTCAGTCAGCCACATAAAAGCGGGGGAAATTAAACTGTTAATTAATCGGATTGATTTCCCCGAATAAACTAAACTCCCCGACCGGGAATTTTATAATTCGGCAGACTAAAATCAAAACAAACCAAGACTGAAACACATAAGGTTAAATACTTAATTTCATTGTTCAAGACCGGTACCATTGCCGTTTAACGAAAGAAAAGGCAGATGACATGGATACTGAAGCAGTGTTCGAATATATTTTAAACTGAACAAGCAGGGAAATAAATAAAAGTTCGTGTTTCAGTTGTACTCACATGTTCTTGTAGCTTCTTGTCGGCCATGAATGAAATCGTGCTCCACGCTGCCTTCACCCGATGAAATAAAAATGACCAAGATTGCTCCGATAAATGTCAAAGAAAACAGCATATGCCTCGAAACAGTGTATGCTTTGATTCTACGATACAATTAAACCGTTTAAAAGCCATAAAACCTGATGAATAAGAACCTGAAGTAAAGTCGCGTTTTCTGGCAACGCCAACTCGAGCTTTCTCACATCGGGCCCCGACGCAGAACGTCAAGATTTTTCCTGCCGTACATGCGCAGTAGATCATTTGGGTTTTCCCTGACATTCTCCCGTTGCCGTCCCCTTGTATTTGTCAAACTCCATCGCATCGCCATCTCGAACAGAGAAATATTTTCATCAAACTGGAAATTTTCTGTTAGAAAACTTCAATGTAGATCAATTAATACGAATTTTAAATCGGCTGTTCAAGCTTGGCTAAAACTTTGAAGCAAATATGATGACTGTTAGCTCATTTCGAAGAGAATCCGAGAAATTAGAATGGGATTATCGATCGCCGTGAATTCGAAGTGACTTGCAGCAGGAATAATTCAGATTATTTTTCTTGATATCAGCAGGAAGGAATATATGTTAGTTTTCTAATGTGTTTCAGTCGAAACATTCGCTGAGTTGAACTGTAGTTTATTTTAAGCCGTTTAGCTTTCACAAAGTTTTAGTTGGGTACACGAAATGATTGTGGCCTAAATTATCTATGGTCACTGTTCAAGTGAAAATCCAGTAGCGAATACACAGGGGGCGAAAATGTGCAAAATGCGCGCCAAAACTATCCCCACAGTCACAGTGCAAGTCCCTTCTCCACTGCCCTGAAGAGGTCACGTGACACCAAGTACGTGGCATAATGGCGTTCAAACGATAAATAGCCGTTGTCTCTAATGAATCGTTTGATGGTGGCTCGTTCGTTTACCTCGTCAAAGTGTGTAAGTGTTATTTCTACGTACACCCCTTGCGATCATTAATGCTTGACTTTTGTCGGGATTTATTGCCCCGTTGTTCAATTGTACCCCAAAAATACGAAGATTTCAGTGGAACAACAAACGCCTGGATCTCTCTTTTCTTGACAGTGCTGTTTCACAGCCATTTTCGCCGTTTCGCCGTTTCGCCATTTCGCCATTTCGTGTTTTAAACACGCCCTTCGGCTTCGGCAATAACTTTGATTATTCTGGATATCACAAAAAACCTCATCCAACAATTGTTAATTATTATCATCACTATTCTTAAATAAAGCGACTGAGCATTTCTTCTGGCCGAAAGCAGACTCGTACCCAGTCGCTATTTATGTGTTTTTGGAGATGAGAGAAGATTGGATACGAGCGTAGATCGAGGCGCGCGGGGAGTTATGGGAAGGGTCGAAGGTTTGTCCCTTCCCAGAACGCCCCACGCACCGCATAATTAATCTCGCTCCAGATTTCCCCGGCTAAATTGTTTCTAATCAGATAAATAGCGACTGGGTACGAGTCTGGGCCGAAAGAATGTGATAACGAAGTATCATGCAAGGCACAGTTGCGAAGTTTTCCTTTGAGTTTTAAGAAAACTTCCTGACTCGTCCCGAATCGTACCAGTCTCTTGTGACTGAAAATCACCCCACGCGTCTAACAATTTTCTCCTAAGAAACGACCGGGTACGAAGTCAGAGAAAACTACCGTATTTCATCTCAGCCTCGTTCTCAGGGTGCTGAGAGAGGAGACCCTGGGAACGAGTCACTGAATTCAAGAGAGGTACTACCCCAGAGTCCTCAGGCTCCTCCCGCGGTCCCGAGCCATTTGATAGAAACGAAACTTTTATGGGCATCCATTCCTTTTTTCCACAAAAGCTGTGCCCTTAGCCGATCGATAAACCCGCTAAATGATGAATAAACTAGATCCAACAAAAAATGTCCGCATGGGCGCAAATAACTGTTCACATAGACCAAGCTTGTCCTGAACAGAGCTCTATCAATGTCTTGAAATTGAAAGTGCTCATCAAATCTTCAGCAAACAACAATCTGTATCCTGCTTCTCTGAACGGCCCTAAACCAAGTTTGTTTTTTTTCGTCGGTTGCAATGTAAAGCGTTTTTGTTAATTGCAGTGCCTTGCGTGCTTTCAAATGCTCCAACCAAAACGACTCATTGACACCGATATGCTCGGGGTGATCCGTTCTGCGAACGTGTATTGCATTGAAGGGGCGACCAATCGCTTCCAAGACATTCATGGTCCGTTTGCGAATGTCCGGCGCGAAATGAATGAATCGCATAGTCCAGTCGTGCGCGTTTAAAACGGTTTTCCTATCAAAGAAATGAAAGTTTCTATGGTACAAAGAACCTTCGGCGAAATACAACATATCTTCAGTTCTGTTTGACAATTCATCTTTGATCCCCACACAAGTCTGTCACTCGAAACTTTTCTTTACTTTTGACCATGTTTTCAATTCGCAAAAGCGTCTCCAATAAGGTATGCGTGAAGGTAAAGGTTTTCTTGTGTCTTGTAAGCGTCGAATAAGTTTCCATTTCTCTTCATCCGTCTTCATCGGAATGGCGTCAACCCATATTCCTACCCATCCGTTATGACAAACTCGGCCCCAAGTTAAATGTTTGTATTTGTCTACGAACTCAACATGATTGGACGGAAAGTCTTTAACAGGAACAAGTTTCGACAAACGCTTCAGGTCAATAACTTTAGATAATGGTTAGCAGCTTGTCTCTAGGATACACATCTTGCCGAAAGTAACCCGTTGGAAATTTACGTGCATTCTTGAACCATTTGTATTTACGTAATTCCGGCGGGTGTGGTGCTAAGGGATGAACAATCAGTGTACGATTCATCAACTTTGCTAAAACAACCGCGTTTTCAAAGGCGATACGTTGGTTATTCCATCCCCCGCCGGGTGGGTGATAAGACAAGTATTTCACCCCCTGGACACCAGTTTCACAAACTAGTTGCCCGTCAATATAGACTTCCTGTTCGGATAAGCACAGTAATTTGCCGTCGATGAATGGTTTCCGCGTATTAAGAGAAAAATTGTAGAGAAATGTCAACATGATGATTCTAACGAATGTCAAGCCAACAAATAAGATGAATAAATTCCGAGGTCTTGTTTAGTCCATTCATAATTCTCAAGTGCTTCATGGTCATACCTTTGTAAGAGTGACAAACAGAAACGATAATTTGGGCAGCGAAAGTGTCTACCTGTCTTCTTCAATATACTATATGACAGTACTGGTTGTGGGAAACTTCAACTGACTTTCCATCAAGAATAGGTAGAGGCCTCTTTACATGACGTCTGTGGTTTGTGCTTGGAAATTGGATATTTCTGTTTAATTTCTTGAACCAGTCACTTTTCAACAAAAGCAAAACAAAAATAAAAAAAACATCATTAGAGTTTCATGCAACTTATGTCCAATCTCTTTACCCACCTCCTGTAGACTTCTCGCCCTCTTTTCTCTCGGGTCCCCCCGTCCTATTATGGAACATAGAAATTAGAATCCCGCGATATAACTGACTTAATGACTGGTCCCGAGGGAAACATTGAATTTTGTTTTTTGTTTCCTGAGAATCTCAATTGATACACTAATCTGCTTTCCAAATAAACGATTCATTTCAAAACATGTATCAAACTCAAGTTAAAACCACTGAAAAAGAACTGTTGAAAAACATATTATTTTATTTAAACGTGTAAACGGGGCCTCAGATAGTCTGAAATGTCAGCCGTTTCCTCGCTCCAACCCCCCCAGGAGGCGGCTGACACTTCAGACAAGGCCTCAGACAGTCGTTGTTTTCTGACCGCAGTTGCTTACAGTAATATGTGCTAGGGTCATCACAGGTAGCCCAAGCTCTATATATGAGTGATAAATTATAAATGACCTGACCTTTGTTTCAGCTGAGCGGTAATTTGAGCATTTAACCATTGCGTAACAGTTTGTATGGGAGAAATCGTTTTCCTTTTAAATTTAAAAAATATGAACGATTTTTGAATAAAAATCACTCACCTGAACTCCTTTGCTTGTCTGTCTGTGTCCTGTTTGGTTTTTAGGTCCATTGGAAGCGATTTTAGGGTTTGTATTTTTTTCACTCTTTCTCCCTTTCCTTATAGGTCCTTATAGGGAGAATGAGAGAAGAAAAAAAAACCTAAAATCGCTTCCAATGGACCTAAAAACCAAACAGGACACAGACAGACAAGCAAAGGAGTTCAGGTAAGTAATTTTTATTAAAAAATCGTTCATATTTTTTTTAATTCAAGTAAGAAACGTTTTCCCCATACAAACCCTTATAATTTCACTATTACGCAACGGTTACCGTGACGCTCAAATTACTGTACAGCTCCGCAAATGATCCCGGGACCGCAAATGATCCCCGACCGCAAATGATCCCCAAATTGGACCGCAAATGATCCCCGACCGCAAATGATCCCCAGAATGGACCGCAAATGATCCCGCTAAAAATCGAGGAATGGCGTGGACGGTGGACGCGATTTTTTTCCGATTTTGAATATTTTCCCCAATAACTGAATATGTGCACGCTAGACATTTTTATGACGGAAGTGATATATATTGTTTCATTACTTAAGGAATTGATGTAGATTTTAGAAAGAAAAAAAAACTCAAAATCACTGAACGAGAATACCAAGATATATTCTAAAAATAGTTAATTCGAGAAGGTGTTATTTTTGGTTTTCGCTGTAAACTTCATCCGCGTCTAGAATGATTGCAGATTTATATTGCTTTCGCGTCACCAAGATTCATTTATCTATAAATTTCGAGATTAAAGACGGTATTCTGCGCCATGAAACAAGCTATACATGGAAATTGAAACACCCGTTACAGCAAACTACTTCACGAAATCGGCAAATAACATTTCCGATGAATTATCGTGATTATTTCATGCTGTTTTGGCGGCATCGACTGCATTTAACACCCGGCTCGCTTTGATGAAGTGTGAAAACTGTGAAATTTTTTTCAGGCTAAACTCGCTCTCAATCAACAACACGATTTTTTTGAATTCTCCTTTTTATTTGTTAATGATATTATTTCATTTAATCTGTATTTCGAGCAGATTATATATGAAAGCGTTACATATCCTATCTTTACTATAAAACGTTCATACGTCCGACGTGACTTATCGCACTTTGATATTTCGTGATAACATTGTACATTTAAATTATTTCAACAATATATAAACAATAGCCTCCATTTGGCGAGGAAATATGCTCGGATATTTGTCCGCGGACATTATCTGTTCCGAGAAGCGAACAGTTTTCCAAGAGCGAAGCTCGAGAAAAACAGTGAGCTTCGAGGAACAGATAATGTCCAAGGACAAATATCCGAGCATATTTTTTAAGCCAAATTTAGGCTATTGTAGTTATTATCCTTCAAATATTTTTTCACAAGGCCCGCTCTGTTTGCCGTGGAGGATCTCGGTCGGCCAAGCTGTTAAACATCAAAATAATTCTGTTGGCGTTCAAAAATATTTCTAGTCTGTTCAAAACAATCAGTCCTATTTTAAATAGGACTGATTGTTTTGAACAGACTAGAACTGAACATGCGAGCGTGAAACGCAAATTTTCAAAACTGGGGAATATCACTTGGGGAATATCACCCGGATATTCCCCGGTTTTGTTCTGACACGTGACGTGTTTTAGACCAATCGCGCGGGAGAAAAATTTATGATGGATTATAAAATAACATAACCGACCATAACTGGCAACTTCAACGGCAACAACGCAATGTTTTACTACTTTTACTTTTTAGTTTCCGTCCAGGTTTCACAATTTTGCTCGATGAATGCTGTCCACACTGTTTAACTGATTTCATGTAACACGCACACATCACTAGTCTGAAGTGTCAGCCGTATAGCACTGGAACTTCTTTCCACAATTAGGACAAATTTCCCTCTGTAACTTTTCCCTCGCCGTATTTGTTTTTCAATTCTTTCGCAACGGACAATAAAAAGGAGAATTCAAAAAATTCGAGTTGTTGATTGAGAGTGAGGTTGGCCTCACACTTCATCAAGCGATCCGGGTGTTAAATGCAGTCGATGCCGCCAAAACAGCAGATAATTCACCGCAAATGTTATTTGCCGATTTCGTGAAGTAGTTTGCTGTAACGGGTGTTTCAATTTCCATGTATAGCTTGTTTCATGGCGCAGAATATCGTCTTTAATCTCGAAATTTATAGATAAACGAATCTTGGTGACGCGAAAGCAATATAAATCTGCAATCATTCTAGACGCGGATGAAGTTTACAGCGAAAACCAAAAATAACACCTTCTCGAATTAACTATTTTTAGAATATATCTGGTATTCTCGTTCAGTGATTTTGAGTTTTTCGTTCTTTCTAAAATCTGCATCGATGCCTTAAGTAATAAAAAAATATATATCACTTCCGTCATAAAAATGTCTAGCGTCCACAGATTCAGTTATTGGGGAAAATATTCAAAATCGGAAAAAAATCGCGTCCACCGTCCACGCCATTCCTCGATTTTTAGCGGGATCATTTGCGGTCCATTCTGGGGATCATTTGCGGTTGGGGATCATTTGCGGTCCAATTTGGGGATCATTTGCGGTCGGGGATCATTTGTCGTCCCGGGATCATTTGCGGAGCTGTACATTACCGCTCAGCTGAAACAAAGGTCAGGTCATTTATAATTTATCATTCATATATAGAGCTTGGGCTACCTGTGTTATTAACGGGGTTCCACTATAAATTAACAGGCAGGTATCATGGTGAAGTATGAATCTCCGTGATGTTTCACTCGCCACTCTTCGCGCTTCGCGCGTCTTTTCGTGTCGCTCCCCCACTATCCGAACGCCTGGAACAGGCTACTGTGATGTCCGCAGTATATATAAGCAACCACAGTCGCCAATTACACGATATTTCAGATCGACCAGGCAGTAGGCTCCACAACTCCGTTTCGCGATAAGGGAAACTATCAGTGCGAGGTTGTAGAAAAGCTAGCAGGTTGCGTCTTCACGAAATACAAATCGAAATATCTTGGATACATTTGAAATCACCCATTGTTCAAAGATACCCGGAATGGCAGAAAACGCCGAAAAAAGCTTTTAACCTGTCAAACATTACAGAAAAT
Source organism: Desmophyllum pertusum (assembly GCA_029204205.1). Taxonomy (NCBI): domain Eukaryota; kingdom Metazoa; phylum Cnidaria; class Anthozoa; order Scleractinia; family Caryophylliidae; genus Desmophyllum; species Desmophyllum pertusum. The sequence continues at coordinate 150,963 of MU826418.1, forward strand.
GCAAGAAAATGCACCTTTCCCATCGCCCGACCAAAGTCGGTCGGGCATTTTATGGCGATGGCCTAAGCATTATTTGAAGTAATATTCTAGAAAGAATTTCAAGGTAGAATTGGTAACATATTTGTAATTAGTACCTTCGCTCAGAGAAGCTCCAGGAAGCAACAGCAAGGTCAAAGCATACACGTACATCTTGATTATGTATAGTAGTGTGGCGAAACTTCACATCATAATTTGTTTTATGGTGTTTTTTCAGTTATACCAGCTTTTCAGATGGCGCAACCACACTTTTGTAAAACACAGTGGGAGGGGGGAGGGAAGAAACTCCTTATAAATGGTCTGCATAATTACGGACATAGCGGTGCCGGGCAACCGAGCGTGCGCAGTAGCGCTCAACTAGTTGCTAAGAGGATTGTCCCACGGGAACTTATTGACAATAAAAAAGCTTTCAGGCAAGAAATTCACACCTAAAATTAGTATGCATGATAACAAAAATGTGTTTTTCCTTGGTTGTTTTCGCTCGAAAAGGAAGACGTGTTTTTTTTCGTTGTTGTCTGATTTCGCTTCAGTGACCGTATCCGAAAGACTCTCGCTGGATCCTCTCGCTGTAGCATGTAAAGTCCTGTAAATCCCGGCGTATCACATCGAACGAAATCGAACGAAATTTTAATCGAACTTAATCGAACTCAATCGAACGATTGAATTCGATTTTATTCGGTCATCGAATGAATTCGAACACATATTTTTTTGTGAGTTCGATTTCCGAACCAAATCGAACCAAATCGAATGTCATCGTTCGATTTTGTTCGATTTTTTGGTTGTTATATATTTATTTATTTTATGGTCATCCCGGGTCTCATTGGCCACACTGTGATAGGCAACTCAGTCCTGTAAATGACCCAAAGGGCAGATGGAGCCTGAATCTATTATGTATTTATAATCAAGAGCTCGAAAACCGAACGTTCGATTTGTTCGATTCGCAATTTTTTTTGTGCGAGTTCGATTTCGTTCGATGACCGAACTAAATCGAACTAAATCGTTCGATTGAGTTCGATTTAGTTCGATTGAGTTCGATTTCCGAACGTTCGATGTGATACGCCGGGTGTAAATGCAGCTCAGACGAATTTTTCGCTTGTTGTTTCACGCTGCCCAGTCGGCGAAGTGAAAGATCAGGCCAAAATCCGCCAGCTGCGAGCTTGAAAAAGTTTCCCGGGTTAGAAAACAATGAAGTTTTGGTTGACGTCATTCTTAACAAAGGCTTGATTGACACAGGATTCGCACTGTTGGTCTGTTGCCCGGCACCGCTATGTCCTCAAAGAAAAGTGCCGGCTTTCTTTCCCCCCTCCCCCCCCTGGTAAAACAAAACAATTTTTCAGAAGATCCGTGCCGTTGCGTGCCTTCTTATTTGACAAAGTGTCTGCCTTTAGTCAACAAAATCAATAGAAGGGCAAAATTCTAGACACGCAGATGCATTTTAGGACCACTGATTGGGCTAAGTGCAGAAAGGTCCTGTCTGCTTTTTTAGGCATTTAATTTTATTTTTCACCCTTTTGGGACAAAAGTGATAGACAGTATAGATTATCTAGTTTTTATGTCCTAAGCATGAATATGTTGTTTTATGAGTAACTAAATACTAAAGAAGTGATAAAACGCAACTCGGGTGTTGTTTAGAAAGCTTTGTCTGTTGTTATGGCAGAATTTTAACATTTATAATGTCGAAATCAAAAAAATTAAAAACTAATTAAAAACTAAAAAACGACATTAAAATTAAAACGAAATTAAAAACGACACTCAGTGGCAGTCATGCAAAGGACATAAAAACTAGATGTTACTGCCACCTTTATCCTAAAATGTGAAAATTAGAAAAAAATTGCCTAAAATGTAGATAGGACCTTTCTACACTCAGCGATTCAATCGAGCTTGGCGCTTATTCTTGTCAAATATCCTATGAGTGTCTCAACAGTTAAAACTCCCTCGTCAATTAAACTTGTCCATTCAGCTTGACCACTGATGCATGCTCAGATAAAAGGAAATGTGAAATACTATACAACCTCTCCTCTAAGGTTTTTGGCTGACAAATGTTCGTTATTGTAACGGCATTATTCTTTCAGAGATCTTGTGCCAACATTTAACAAATTGCGCCAGATGCTGTAAGTCTGGCTATTAAACTTACTGGATTTATTTTTTTGTGCGTAGTTTGAGTAAAATATTCCCTGCTGGAACCGTCCTGTTCCCGGTGCTTCAATGAAGTTGTATAAAGAAACATGATGTAAATTCGTGAAAGAAACATTTCTCAAACCGAGGAACGAAAGAATTGCAGAATGCATGCGTTTGTTGGCATCGGAACTCCTAAAAGATCTATCTTTTAAATGTGTAAGACGAGAAAATTCAGAGAAATACCGTCCTGAAAATCGTAAGCAATCCGCCATTTTGTTTTCCTGTGCGATCGGGCTACTACCCCGACCCACCCGACCCCCAATAACTACCAAATATTGCGCCCGCAGTGTTGTTTAGTGTTATGATTTCCCAGGCATTATGCGCTGGTCAGCGGAATTACCAAGAAAAGTTATAAACACCTATAAACTAACAAATTTTCCCCAACCATAACGATCAGCTCATTCTTCGCTAAAAAGGTCGAAATCGCTTTACAAAAATGACATATTCATGCAAAGGAAATAAAACTAGATGAAAAGATAAAAGGAAATGTGAAATACTATACAACCTCTCCTCTAAGGTTTTTGGCTGACAAATGTTTGTTATTGTAACGGCATTATTCTTCAGAGATCTTGTGCCAACATTTAACAAATTGCGCCAGATGCTGTAAGTCTGGCTATTAAACTTACTGGATTTATATATGTTTTTGTAAATTTGTTTTCTTCTTGGCTAATCATCGAGCATAAAATTGAAGAAGTACATGCACAGTTTACAGTTGTAAACATTATTTTCGGCTTTTTCAACACTAAAAAATATTTACGATCATATGGAAACCACTCTTTCGATCGTTGCGATCGTTGCGATCGTTGCGATCGTTGCGATCATATGGAAACCACGCTTGCGATCGTTGCTATCGTTGTGACTGTGATCGTTGCGATCGTTGCGATCATATGGAAACCAGGCTTTAGCGAAATATTTTATCTATAAATGTAAATTAAACAACAACCAACCTTCCTTTAAAGTCTTTCTCGCCAAGATTAAAACTGTTTATGAGATTGAACACCTCATAGCAAAACAACACAAACTATCTAAGCATTACTCAAAATGGGAAAAAATGCTACTCTTAAAAAAACGGGTTGACGGTGATAGCAATAACAACAACAAAATACTACTTTCTGTTTCTGCATGTTGTTTTATATCATTCTATTATCATTATTATTTTATATCATTCTATCATTCTATTAGTATCATGGTGAAGTATGAATCTCCGTGATGTTTCACTCGCCACTCTTCGCGCTTCGCGCGTCTTTTCGTGTCGCTCCCCCACTATCCGAACGCCTGGAACAGGCTACTGTGATGTCCGCAGTATATATAAGCAACCACAGTCGCCAATTACACGATATTTCAGATCGACCAGGCAGTAGGCTCCACAACTCCGTTTCGCGATAAGGGAAACTATCAGTGCGAGGTTGTAGAAAAGCTAGCAGGTTGCGTCTTCACGAAATACAAATCGAAATATCTTGGATACATTTGAAATCACCCATTGTTCAAAGATACCCGGAATGGCAGAAAACGCCGAAAAAGCTTTTAACCTGTCAAACATTACAGAAAATGCAAGAAAATGCACCTTTCCCATCGCCCGACCAAAGTCGGTCGGGCATTTTATGGCGATGGCCTAAGCATTATTTGAAGTAATATTCTAGAAAGAATTTCAAGGTAGAATTGGTAACATATTTGTAATTAGTACCTTCGCTCAGAGAAGCTCCAGGAAGCAACAGCAAGGTCAAAGCATACACGTACATCTTGATTATGTATAGTAGTGTGGCGAAAACTTCACATCATAATTTGTTTTATGGTGTTTTTTCAGTTATACCAGCTTTTCAGATGGCGCAACCACAACTTTTGTAAAACACAGTGGGAGGGGGGAGGCAAGAAACTCCTTATAAATGGTCTGCATAATTACGGACATAGCGGTGCCGGGCAACCGAGCGTGCGCAGTAGCACTCAACTAGTTGCTAAGAGGATTGTCCCACGGGAACTTATTGACAATAAAAAAGCTTTTCAGGCAAGAAATTCACACCTAAAATTAGTATGCATGATAACAAAAATGTGTTTTTCCTTGGTTGTTTTCGCTCGAAAAGGAAGACGTGTTTTTTTCGTTGTTGTCTGATTTCGCTTCAGTGACCGTATCCGAAAGACTCTCGCTGGATCCTCTCGCTGTAGCATGTAAAGTCCTGTAAATCCCGGCGTATCACATCGAACGAAATCGAACGAAATTTTAATCGAACTTAATCGAACTCAATCGAACGATTGAATTCGATTTTATTCGGTCATCGAATGAATTCGAACACATATTTTTTTGTGAGTTCGATTTCCGAACCAAATCGAACCAAATCGAATGTCATCGTTCGATTTTGTTCGATTTTTTGGTTGTTATATATTTATTTATTTTATGGTCATCCCGGGTCTCATTGGCACACTGTGATAGGCAACTCAGTCCTGTAAATGACCCAAAGGGCAGATGGAGCCTGAATCTATTATGTATTTATAATCAAGAGCTCGAAAACCGAACGTTCGATTTTGTTCGATTCGCAATTTTTTTTGTGCGAGTTCGATTTCGTTCGATGACCGAACTAAATCGAACTAAATCGTTCGATTGAGTTCGATTTAGTTCGATTGAGTTCGATTTCCGAACGTTCGATGTGATACGCCGGGTGTAAATGCAGCTCAGACGAATTTTTTCGCTTGTTGTTTCACGCTGCCCAGTCGGCGAAGTGAAAGATCAGGCCAAAAATCCGCCAGCTGCGAGCTTGAAAAAGTTTCCCGGGTTAGAAAACAATGAAGTTTTGGTTGACGTCATTCTTAACAAAGGCTTGATTGACACAGGATTCGCACTGTTTGTCTGTTGCCCGGCACCGCTATGTCCTCAAAGAAAAGTGCCGGCTTTCTTTCCCCCCTCCCCCCCCTGGTAAAACAAAACAATTTTTCAGAAGATCCGTGCCGTTGCGTGCCTTCTTATTTGACAAAGTGTCTGCCTTTAGTCAACAAAATCAATAGAAGGGCAAAATTCTAGACACGCAGATGCATTTTAGGACCACTGATTGGGCTAAGTGCAGAAAGGTCCTGTCTGCTTTTTTAGGCATTTAATTTTATTTTTCACCCTTTTGGGACAAAAGTGATAGACAGTATAGATTATCTAGTTTTTATGTCCTAAGCATGAATATGTTGTTTTATGAGTAACTAAATACTAAAGAAGTGATAAAACGCAACTCGGGTGTTGTTTAGAAAGCTTTGTCTGTTGTTATGGCAGAATTTTAACATTTATAATGTCGAAATCAAAAAAATTAAAAACTAATTAAAAACTAAAAACGACATTAAAATTAAAACGAAATTAAAAACGACACTCAGTGGCAGTCATGCAAAGGACATAAAAACTAGATGTTACTGCCACCTTTATCCTAAAATGTGAAAATTAGAAAAAAATTGCCTAACATGTAGATAGGACCTTTCTACACTCAGCGATTCAATCGAGCTTGGCGCTTATTCTTGTCAAATATCCTATGAGTGTCTCAACAGTTTAAAACTCCCTCGTCAATTAAACTTGTCCATTCAGCTTGACCACTGATGCATGCTCAGATAAAAGGAAATGTGAAATACTATACAACCTCTCCTCTAAGGTTTTTGGCTGACAAATGTTTGTTATTGTAACGGCATTATTCTTTCAGAGATCTTGTGCCAACATTTAACAAATTGCGCCAGATGCTGTAAGTCTGGCTATTAAACTTACTGGATTTATTTTTTGTGCGTAGTTGAGTAAAATATTCCCTGCTGGAACCGTCCTGTTCCCGGTGCTTCAATGAAGTTGTATAAAGAAACATGATGTAAATTCGTGAAAGAAAACATTTCTCAAACCGAGGAACGAAAGAATTGCAGAATGCATGCGTTTGTTGGCATCGGAACTCCTAAAAGATCTATCTTTTAAATGTGTAAGACGAGAAAATTCAGAGAAATACCGTCCTGAAAAATCGTAAGCAATCCGCCATTTTGTTTTCCTGTGCGATCGGGCTACTACCCCGACCCACCCGACCCCCAATAACTACCAAATATTGCGCCCGCAGTGTTGTTTAGTGTTATGATTTCCCAGGCATTATGCGCTGGTCAGCGGAATTACCAAGAAAAGTTATAAACACCTATAAACTAACAAATTTTCCCCAACCATAACGATCAGCTCATTCTTCGCTAAAAAGGTCGAAATCGCTTTACAAAAATGACATATTCATGCAAAGGAAATAAAACTAGATGAAAAGATAAAAGGAAATGTGAAATACTATACAACCTCTCCTCTAAGGTTTTTGGCTGACAAATGTTTGTTATTGTAACGGCATTATTCTTTCAGAGATCTTGTGCCAACATTTAACAAATTGCGCCAGATGCTGTAAGTCTGGCTATTAAACTTACTGGATTTATATATGTTTTTGTAAATTTGTTTTCTTCTTGGCTAATCATCGAGCATAAAATTGAAGAAGTACATGCACAGTTTACAGTTGTAAACATTATTTTCGGCTTTTTCAACACTAAAAAATATTTACGATCATATGGAAACCACTCTTTCGATCGTTGCGATCGTTGCGATCGTTGCGATCGTTGCGATCATATGGAAACCACGCTTGCGATCGTTGCTATCGTTGTGACTGTGATCGTTGCGATCGTTGCGATCATATGGAAACCAGGCTTTAGCGAAATATTTTATCTATAAATGTAAATTAAACAACAACCAACCTTCCTTTAAAGTCTTTCTCGCCAAGATTAAAACTGTTTATGAGATTGAACACCTCATAGCAAAACAACACAAACTATCTAAGCATTACTCAAAATGGGAAAAAATGCTACTCTTAAAAAAACGGGTTGACGGTGATAGCAATAACAAACAACAAAATACTACTTTCTGTTTCTGCATGTTGTTTTATATCATTCTATTATCATTATTATTTTATATCATTCTATCATTCTATTAGTATCATGGTGAAGTATGAATCTCCGTGATGTTTCACTCGCCACTCTTCGCGCTTCGCGCGTCTTTTCGTGTCGCTCCCCCACTATCCGAACGCCTGGAACAGGCTACTGTGATGTCCGCAGTATATATAAGCAACCACAGTCGCCAATTACACGATATTTCAGATCGACCAGGCAGTAGGCTCCACAACTCCGTTTCGCGATAAGGGAAACTATCAGTGCGAGGTTGTAGAAAAGCTAGCAGGTTGCGTCTTCACGAAATACAAATCGAAATATCTTGGATACATTTGAAATCACCCATTGTTCAAAGATACCCGGAATGGCAGAAAACGCCGAAAAAGCTTTTAAACCTGTCAAAACATTACAGAAAATGCCAAGAAAATGCACCTTTCCCATCGCCCGACCAAAGTCGGTCGGGCATTTTATGGCGATGGCCTAAGCAGTATTTGAAGTAATATTCTAGAAAGAATTTCAAGGTAGAATTGGTAACATATTTGTAATTAGTACCTTCGCTCAGAAAAGCTCCAGGAAGCAACAGCAAGGTCAAAGCATACACGTACATCTTGATTATGTATAGTAGTGTGGCGAAACTTCACATCATAATTTGTTTTATGGTGTTTTTTCAGTTATACCAGCTTTTCAGATGGCGCAACCACACTTTTGTAAAACACAGTGGGAGGGGGGAGGGAAGAAACTCCTTATAAATGGTCTGCATAATTACGGACATAGCGGTGCCGGGCAACCGAGCGTGCGCAGTAGCACTCAACTAGTTGCTAAGAGGATTGTCCCACGGGAACTTATTGACAATAAAAAAGCTTTTCAGGCAAGAAATTCACACCTAAAATTAGTATGCATGATAACAAAAATGTGTTTTTCCTTGGTTGTTTTCGCTCGAAAAGGAAGACGTGTTTTTTTTCGTTGTTGTCTGATTTCGCTTCAGTGACCGTATCCGAAAGACTCTCGCTGGATCCTCTCGCTGTAGCATGTAAAGTCCTGTAAATCCCGGCGTATCACATCGAACGAAATCGAACGAAATTTTAATCGAACTTAATCGAACTCAATCGAACGATTGAATTCGATTTTATTCGGTCATCGAATGAATTCGAACACATATTTTTTTGTGAGTTCGATTTCCGAACCAAATCGAACCAAATCGAATGTCATCGTTCGATTTTGTTCGATTTTTTGGTTGTTATATATTTATTTATTTTATGGTCATCCCGGGTCTCATTGGCACACTGTGATAGGCAACTCAGTCCTGTAAATGACCCAAAGGGCAGATGGAGCCTGAATCTATTATGTATTTTATAATCAAGAGCTCGAAAACCGAACGTTCGATTTTGTTCGATTCGCAATTTTTTTTGTGCGAGTTCGATTTCGTTCGATGACCGAACTAAATCGAACTAAATCGTTCGATTGAGTTCGATTTAGTTCGATTGAGTTCGATTTCCGAACGTTCGATGTGATACGCCGGGTGTAAATGGCAGCTCAGACGAATTTTTCGCTTGTTGTTTCACGGCTGCCCAGTCGGCGAAGTGAAAGAATCAGGCCAAAAATCCGCCAGCTGCGAGCTTGAAAAAGTTTCCCGGGTTAGAAAACAATGAAGTTTTGGTTGACGTCATTCTTAACAAAGGCTTGATTGACACAGGATTCGCACTGTTGGTCTGTTGCCCGGCACCGCTATGTCCTCAAAGAAAAGTGCCGGCTTTTCTTTCCCCCCTCCCCCCCCTGGTAAAACAAAACAATTTTTCAGAAGATCCGTGCCGTTGCGTGCCTTCTTATTTGACAAAGTGTCTGCCTTTAGTCAACAAAATCAATAGAAGGGCAAAATTCTAGACACGCAGATGCATTTTAGGACCACTGATTGGGCTAAGTGCAGAAAGGTCCTGTCTGCTTTTTTAGGCATTTAATTTTATTTTTCAACCCTTTTGGGACAAAAAGTGATAGACAGTATAGATTATCTAGTTTTTTATGTCCTAAGCATGAATATGTTGTTTTATGAGTAACTAAATACTAAAGAAGTGATAAAACGCAAACTCGGGTGTTTGTTTAGAAAGCTTTGTCTGTTGTTATGGCAGAATTTTAACATTTATAATGTCGAAATCAAAAAAATTAAAAACTAATTAAAAACTAAAAACGACATTAAAATTAAAACGAAATTAAAAACGACACTCAGTGGCAGTCCATGCAAAGGACATAAAAACTAGATGTTACTGCCACCTTTATCCTAAAATGTGAAAATTAGAAAAAAATTGCCTAACATGTAGATAGGACCTTTCTACACTCAGCGATTCAATCGAGCTTGGCGCTTATTCTTGTCAAATATCCTATGAGTGTCTCAACAGTTAAAACTCCCTCGTCAATTAAACTTGTCCATTCAGCTTGACCACTGATGCATGCTCAGATAAAAGGAAATGTGAAATACTATACAACCTCTCCTCTAAGGTTTTTGGCTGACAAATGTTTGTTATTGTAACGGCATTATTCTTTCAGAGATCTTGTGCCAACATTTAACAAATTGCGCCAGATGCTGTAAGTCTGGCTATTAAACTTACTGGATTTATTTTTTTGTGCGTAGTTTGAGTAAAATATTCCCTGCTGGAACCGTCCTGTTCCCGGTGCTTCAATGAAGTTGTATAAAGAAACATGATGTAAATTCGTGAAAGAAACATTTCTCAAACCGAGGAACGAAAGAATTGCAGAATGCATGCGTTTGTTGGCATCGGAACTCCTAAAAGATCTATCTTTTAAATGTGTAAGACGTAGAAAATTCAGAGAAATACCGTCCTGAAAATCGTAAGCAATCCGCCATTTTGTTTTCCTGTGCGATCGGGCTTACTACCCCGACCCACCCGACCCCCAATAACTACCAAATATTGCGCCCGCAGTGTTGTTTAGTGTTATGATTTCCCAGGCATTATGCGCTGGTCAGCGGAATTACCAAGAAAAGTTATAAAACACCTATAAACTAACAAATTTTCGCCAACCATAACGATCAGCTCATTCTTCGCTAAAAAGGTCGAAATCGCTTTACAAAAATGACATATTCATGCAAAGGAAATAAAACTAGATGAAAAGATAAAAGGAAATGTGAAATACTATACAACCTCTCCTCTAAGGTTTTTGGCTGACAAATGTTTGTTATTGTAACGGCATTATTCTTTCAGAGATCTTGTGCCAACATTTAACAAATTGCGCCAGATGCTGTAAGTCTGGCTATTAAACTTACTGGATTATATATGTTTTTGTAAATTTGTTTTCTTCTTGGCTAATCATCGAGCATAAAATTGAAGAAGTACATGCACAGTTTACAGTTGTAAACATTAGTTCGGCGTTTTCAACACTAAAAAATATTTACGATCATATGGAAACCACTCTTTCGATCGTTGCCGATCGTTGCGATCGTTGCGATCGTTGCGATCATATGGAAACCACGCTTGCGATCGTTGCTATCGTTGTGACTGTGATCGTTGCGATCGTTGCGATCATATGGAAACCAGGCTTTAGCGAAATATTTTATCTATAAATGTAAATTAAAACAACAACCAAACCTCCTTTAAAGTCTTTCTCGCCAAGATTAAAACTGTTTATGAGATTGAACACCTCATAGCAAAACAACACAAACTATCTAAGCATTACTCAAAATGGGAAAAAATGCTACTCTTAAAAAAACGGGTTGACGGTGATAGCATTAACAACAACAAAATACTACTTTCTGTTTCTGCATGTTGTTTTATATCATTCTATTATCATTATTATTTTATATCATTCTATCATTCTATTAGTATCATGGTGAAGTATGAATCTCCGTGATGTTTCACTCGCCACTCTTCGCGCTTCGCGCGTCTTTTCGTGTCGCTCCCCCACTATCCGAACGCCTGGAACAGGCTACTGTGATGTCCGCAGTATATATAAGCAACCACAGTCGCCAATTACACGATATTTCAGATCGACCAGGCAGTAGGCTCCACAACTCCGTTTCGCGATAAGGGAAACTATCAGTGCGAGGTTGTAGAAAAGCTAGCAGGTTGCGTCTTCACGAAATACAAATCGAAATATCTTGGATACATTTGAAATCACCCATTGTTCAAGATACCCGGAATGGCAGAAAACGCCGAAAAAGCTTTTAACCTGTCAAAACATTACAGAAAATGCCAAGAAAATGCACCTTTCCCATCGCCCGACCAAAGTCGGTCCGTGACATTTATGGCCGATGGCCTAAGCAGTATTTGAAGTAATATTCTAGAAAGAATTTCAAGGTAGAATTGGTAACATATTTGTAATTAGTACCTTCGCTCAGAAAAGCTCCAGGAAGCAACAGCAAGGTCAAAGCATACACGTACATCTTGATTATGTATAGTAGTGTGGCGAAACTTCACCATCATAATTTGTTTTATGGTGTTTTTTCAGTTATACCAGCTTTTTCAGATGGCGCAACCACACTTTTGTAAAACACAGTGGGAGGGGGGAGGGAAGAAACTCCTTATAAATGCGTCTGCATAATTACGGACATAGCGGTGCCGGGCAAACGAGCGTGCGCAGTAGCACTCAACTAGTTGCTAAGAGGATTGTCCCACGGGAACTTATTGACAATAAAAAAGCTTTTCAGGCAAGAAATTCACACCTAAAATTAGTATGCATGATAACAAAAATGTGTTTTTCCTTGGTTGTTTTCGCTCGAAAAGGAAGACGTGTTTTTTTTCGTTGTTGTCTGATTTCGCTTCAGTGACCGTATCCGAAAGACTCTCGCTGGATCCTCTCGCTGTAGCATGTAAAGTCCTGTAAATCCCGGAGTATCACATCGAACGAAATCGAACGAAATATTAATCGAACTTAATCGAACTCAATCGAACGATTGAATTCGATTTTATTCGGTCATCGAAATGAATTCGAACACATATTTTTTTGTGAGTTCGATTTCCGAACCAAATCGAACCAAATCGAATGTCATCGTTCGATTTTGTTCGATTTTTTGGTTGTTATATATTTATTTATTTTATGGTCATCCCGGGTCTCATTGGCACACTGTGATAGGCAACTCAGTCCTGTAAATGACCCAAAGGGCAGATGGAGCCTGAATCTATTATGTATTATATAATCAAGAGCTCGAAAACCGAACGTTCGATTTTGTTCGATTCGCAATTTTTTTGGTGCGAGTTGTCGATTTCGTTCGATGACCGAACTATAAATCGAACTAAATCGTTCGATTGAGTTCGATTTAGTTCGATTGAGTTCGATTTCCCGAAACGTTTCGATGTGATAGCGTCCGGGTTGTAAAAATGCCAAGCCTCACAGACGAATTTTTCCCGCTTGTTTGTCGTTCACGCATGCCCCAGTCGGCGAAGTGAAAGATCAGGCCAAAAATCCGCACAGCTGCGAGCTTGCAAAAAGTTTTCCCGGGTTAGAAAACAATGAAGTTTTGGTTGACGTCATTCTTAACCAAGGCGTGATTAGACACAGGATTCGCACTGTTGGTCTGTTGCCCGGCACCGCCTATGCTCCTCAAAGGAAAAGTGCCGGCTTTCTTTCCCCCCCTCCCCCCCCATGGTAAAACCAAAAAATCATTTTTCAGAAGATCCGTGCCCGTTGCGTTGCCTTCTTATTTGACCAACAGTGTCTGCCTTTAGTCAACAAAATCAATAGAAGGGCAAAATTATAGACACGCAGATGCATTTTAGGACCACTGGATTGGGCTAAGTTGCAGAAAGGTCCTGTCCTGCCTTTTTTAGGCATTTAATTTTATTTTTCACCCTTTTTGCGGACAAAAGTGATAGACAGTTTATAAGATTATCTAGTTTTTATGCCTAAGCATGAATATGTTGTTTTATGAGTAAAAACTAAATACTAAAGAAGTGATAAAACGTCCCAACTCGGGTGTTGTTTAGCAAAGCTTTGTCTGTTGTTTTTTTTTTTTTTTTTTATTTGGCAGAATTTTAACATTTATAATGTCGGAAATCAAAAAAATTAAAAACTAATTAAAAACTTTTTTTAAAACACGACATTAAATTAAAACGAAATTAAAAACGACCACTCAGTGGTGGGGCAGTCATGCAAAGGACATAAAAACTAAGATGTTACTGCCCAATTTATCCTAAAATGTGAAAAATTAGAAAAAAATTGCCTAAAAATGTAGGATAGAGAACCTTTACTACACTCAGCGATTCAATCGAAGCTTGGCGCTTATTCTTGTCAAATATCCTTATGAGTGTCTCAACAGTTAAAACTTCCCTCGTCAATTAAAACTTGTCCATTCAGCTTGACCACTTATGGGCATGCTCAGATAAAAGGAAATTGTGAAATACTATACAACCTCTCCTCTAAGGTTTTTTGGCTGACCAAATGTTTGTTCATTGTAACGGCAGTATTCTTTCAGAGATCTTGTCGCCAAAACATTTAACAAATTGCGCCAGATGCTGTAAGTCTGGCTTATTAAAACATACTGGATTTTATTTTTTTGTCGCGTAGTTTGAGTAAAAATTATTCCCTGCTGGAACCGTCCTGTTCCCGGTGCTTCAATGAAGTTGTATAAAGAAAACATGATGTAAATTCTGTGAAAGAAACCTTTCTCAAAACGAGGACACGAAAGAATTGCAGCATGCGTTTGTTGGAATCGGAAACTCCTAAAAGATCTATCTTTTTAAATGTGTAAGACGAGAAAAATTCAGAGAAATACCGTCCTGAAAAATCGTAAGGCAATCGCCATTTTGTTTTCCTGTGCGATCGGGCTACTACCCGACCCACCCGACCACCAATAACTACCCAAAATATTGCGCCTGCAGTGTTGTTTAGTGTTATGATTTCACCAAGGGCATTATGCCGCTGGTCAGCGGAATTACCAAGAAAAAGTTATAAACACCTATAAAACCATAACAAATTTTCCCCAACCATAACGATCAGCCTCATTCTTCGCTAAAAAAAGGTCGAAAATCGCTTTACAAAAATGACATATTCATGCAAAGGAAATAAAAAACTCAGATTGTAAAAAGATAAAAGGAAAATGATGAAATTTTACTATACAACCTCTCCTCTTAAGGTTTTTGGCTGACAAATGTTTGTTATTGTAACGGAATTTATTCTTTCAGAGATTCTTGTGCCAAACATTTAACAAATTGTGCCAGATGCTGGTAAGTCTGGCTATTAAACTTACTGGTATTTATATATGTTTTTGTAAAATTTGTTTTCTTCTTGGCTAATCATCGAGCATAAAATGAAAGAAAAAAAACATTTTTTTTGAAAGAAAGTACATGCCACCAGTTTACAGTTGTAAACATTATTTTCGGCTTTTTCAACACTAAAAAAATATTTACGATCATATGGGAACCACTCTTTCGATCGTTGCGATCGTTGCGATCGTTGCGATCGTTGCGATCATATGGAAAAAACGCTTGCGATCGTTGCTATCGTGTGACTTGTGATCGTTGCGATCGTTGCGTAATATGCGAAAACCCAGGCTTTAGCGAAATATTTTTCTATAAATGTAAATTAAACAACAACCCAAACCACCTTTAACGTCTTTCTCGCCAAGATTAAAACTGTTTATGAGATTGAACACCTCATAGCCAAAACAACACAAAAAAGACTATCTAAGTCAATTACTCAAAATGGGAAAAAATGATACACTTAACGAAAAACGGGTGACGGTGACTAGACACACACCACAACAATAAAATACTAACTTTCTGTTTCGGCATGTTTGTTTAATATCATTCCTATTCATTCTTTTTATTTTAGTTTTTTGTTAGTTCGTCTTTTATGGACGTCGTGACTTGGTTACTTAGTGTTTTTTCTTTCTCAGTTTCATGTGTGGCCAAAATAGTAATTACGTTAAAAAAAAGCAAAGGGCTCTTATGAGCCAGCTCAGAATGTAATTGATATTAATGACATGCATTGAATGCAGTTGTTGGCCCTTCCCAGTTGAAATACACTTGAATTGGAGGCTGATAAATGGGGATTCCACTGTATATATTAGGAAACAGCTTAAATCTGACAAAATGGAATATTTGAAGCTCCAATGTGTCTATAGAGATTCCATATTGCATACCAAAAAAACACAATAGCTTTGAGATAATTATTGATTAGTATTATTTTCAATTTACTGGTTTGACTCTGGTATTATTGCTATGAACCTATTAATGAAGGGGAGGGGGATGGCTGGGGCATATAAGGGGCATTTGACCTCCATTGCTGTTCCCACCCTCTGGAATTTGACTTGCCAATCAATGATTTCATAAATACACAACCAAGTAATAATAATAATAAAGATACTTATAGGGATATAATCTTAGTCTGCGAGTCTGCATTTGTCGCACACCATATCAATGTGTCAAAGGTGGGGGGAGTTTGATTCCATTTGAAATGCACGAGCAAGTTTTTAGAAACAATCAAGATGGTTTTCATCCTTGTGCTTCTCAGTTTATCCGTAATAGACCATTTTACAGTTCTGTGAAATGTAACCAAGCCTCTGTATGAAAGCGAGGTTAGGGGTGACCATGAGATGATAGAGATCAGAAAATAGTTTACATAAGAATAGAATAATTTACATTTGAAAGAAGGAAGGTTTGAA
>MU826418.1:167189-238085 GCA_029204205.1 Desmophyllum pertusum
CCCCCCCCCCCCCCCTATGTTTCTCGAAATAAGTATGGACGCGTATGAAATGAAAACTTACATGGTGTGTTAAATGCATCCGAAAATCTTTATTTTAGTGGCAATCAGGCGTGTCAATTATGACGTCATACACGCATAATGAAGTCATACGCCTAAAAAAAATCCGCCATCTTGGATCCGAAATCTTGGATTTCTAATTGTTCAGAAATGTCCAGAAAATCTCCAAATTTGCTTTGAAAAATCAAGCAAAAATAAATGCTAAAGGTATGCTAAAACGTCCCCCCCCCCCCCCAAAGATTTTTTCGGAAGTATTTTCATCGTAAAAAGCAAAAAATTTATGAAAACCTGAAAATTAATGCTAAAAAATCAACAATTCGGGCTAAAACGATCTGTATCTCGCAAATCAATGAAAAATATAAAGAATGCTAACAACGGCAAAGATTTTGGAAGGATTTCATCGTTAAAAAAAGCAACAAATTTTATGAAAAAACTGAAAATTAAGCTCAAAAAATCAAACAAAAATTTGGGTTAGAACGATCTGTATCTCCCCCCCCCGGAAAAGTATTTGTGCTATGAAAATGAAAACTTATGTGGTGCTTAATAAAGCATTCAAAACATGTTTATTTTAGTGGGCAATTACGAATCAATTACTGATATTCCATATCACGCCGAAAATAAACGTCATACTTTAAACCTGTCCGCCATCTTGGATTCACGCCCATCTTGGATTTTTTCAGATTGTCCAGAAATCCTCAGAAATCACCAAATTTGATTTGCCAAAAATCGAAAAACAATATAAGGATAGTCAAAATTGCAAAGATTTTGGAAGAAACTCTTCGTAAAAAGCGAAAATACTCATGGAACGGACATTTAAATAGAAAAATACCCAAATTGGCTAAAACGGCCTGTCAAAACTTGGGTTGCCTATGGAAAAATCAAGTCACGTGATCAACAAATTAGGCAACACCAAAATGTTCCCAGATATTTTTTAGGAAAAGTCATAAAGTTTGGGCTATGATTGCTTTAATGATCTTTTAAGTAACGATATAAATTTGAAGTCAGCCGCGCGGCACTTTCTGCCCCTCCCCCCCCCCCCACACAGGCAGAATAGGGTTAAATACAAATAAAAAGGTGTATTAATTAAAAATAAACGAAAGCACACACGTTAATTAATGACTTATTAAAGCTCGCCGTGTTTTCAGTCATTAATTAAGGTTATGAAATTGTCCATTAAGGCAACTCTCAAACACCCTTGTAAATAAATTTAAAAAAAAAACTGAATAGTCGTTGTGTCTTGGTAAGGAAAATAAGTTATTTTGTGATGCCTAAAGTAATCGCTTAGTATGATTATTGCTTCCTTTAGGACATTATAAATTGTGTTGGTTTAATTAAAGCGATTTGTAAAATACAGCCGAATCACCTGCTTTTGTAGAATCATGGCCACGGCGACAAATTTCACATTCGTTAGCTCTGTACTGTAGAATTAAGAAAAACAATCAGCAATTTCCTTTTTATTATGGAAAGCAAGTCGTGTATTATAATTAGTAGTTATTGAACAAACTAGTCTAACGCCAAATACACAGTGTTCAATGGTTTACATGAAAACAAAATAGTATTTAGTTAAGTGTTGAGTTAATTATAAACATTTGTAAACATACATGTACATCTGAAAGGTTATACTGTGGAATCACAAATTAAGTGATTTCATGAAGAAAAACGTTAATGGATATGCATTATTCACCGCCGGTATTTTCTCGATTAAACACCGAACCACCGAATAATCACCACGGTTTGAAATAAACGCAAGCTCACAAGGTTCATAATTAATCAAGTTAAAACAAAGGAAATCATAACCTTACGGTGTTTTGGATATCTGTTTCTTAATTTAATTAGCATATATTTTTACGATTTTATTTCTCCGTTTACTCCTTAGTTTTACACTGCATGAAATGGTCTGTATACGGACCCTTCCTCAAGTCGTACACAGCCAGTATACATATACGTATAAGGAAAATATAAGGATGTATAAGGTCTGTATAACGATCAGTATATTTCAGGATATGCTAACAAAATGCCAGGATCTTATACACTTGTGGCAGGAGTTCCTTATACGTCAGTACACGTGTCAGTATACATTATGTATACTGTTTGAAACATGAAGTATACTGAAGGTGCATGGAAGGCAGATATACGGATTTTTTCAGTTGTGGCAGGATTCCTTATATAATTAGTTTCGATGAGAATGTGTATCAAACACTCGAGACATCGTTTCAGCACATTTCCAAACAATTCGAATTTCGTCAAAAATACTCCGCTGCAAGTCGTAGTTTCAACTACCTTCTCGATGCTTGGAAATGTGAACACTGTAAAACACTGTATCTCGTGTTTAATATATTACACGAGACATCACCAGGAGCCCAGTTTGATTTATTGTTCTCACTCACAGGCGCCCCAAGCTCACGTTATGAATCAGCTAATTGATATGCAGTAATAATAAAATTGTCTTACCTTGCTTCCGAGGTGTTTTACTTGCTGTCTATGTGGTTGTTTCGCTGATTTTAAGGCGGTTTTTAGCGATATTTGTTCGATTCTTTGTCTCCTCTTCATAGAGAGAACCGTAAAGGCCACACACTGCAGCTGGACAGCCCTCGCGCGAAGCGAAAATATCCCAGCTTAAAATATTTCAGCGCCCACAGATCCAACGCTAGGCGCTGTTAAGCACAAAGGCGAAACTTTCATATCAGCCCACTAGCCACGGAATCGAAGCCCTGGGAGCCATGCCAAGCGGTAGTTTATTTCCACACTGGCAATGTTTGATGCCCGTACGAAGCATCCATGACACACCGACCATTGGAATGCTTGGTAACCAGGTCTCTCCCCCAAACGTTGTCTCACTGGGGTACCACACCGTCAATTGTCATCAATATAGTTGCCAGGCTTTAGATAGCCAGAAACCAAACAAATGAAGCGAATACATATTGGCCTCTGATCAAAACTAATGTCAGAAAATTTAGTATTAGTTATAAAGGAGTAGATATATATATAATATAATAGCTTTCTAAGTGATCTTAAAAAAATTCAGGGTAAATCAACTTTAAAGTGAAAACAGTAACAATTTTATTCTTACAAAGCAAACATAGGTAATCAGCAAGTTAATGACTTATTGTTAAAAATAATTAACAATTATTCGCCTCAGGCTCGTGAATATTGGTGAATATTTACCTCCACTTCGTCCTCGGTAAAATATTCACGAGCCTGAGGCGAATAATTGTTTTAGTATAATAATAATTTCAGAGGTGAATATCAAGAACTTCAAAATAACGTGCTAGAACATGGAAAACAACGCACATGAATACCGACTGGTTTGACTGGTTACATCAATTGCAAATCAATTTACTCATCAATTTTAGCCGTGAAATTCATTAAAGAAACATTACGAAAAGACATTCATCAGGTACCTTTGTTGGATCGTTGGTTACTTCATGAGAAATTGTAGGTATCGTCTGGAATGAGTAGCTTCGGTCCAAGAATAGTAAATTTCAGCCCGTCACTCGATCTGCATGGGAGTTTGTCATCGCTGGCGATCTACGAAACCACTGTTTACGATTTTTAAATGCCTTGAAAACCACTTCTTGAAAACGTTTTGGTCCCAAAGAACTCTGTGATCATTTTCCTAAATTCCCAGTACTTTGAAGATACAGGAGTCTGAGTGATGTCTTCAGAATAAACGAAAATTTCATTCAAAATCCAGCCGCCATGTTTACTTGCCAGCATAGCAAATGTGGCTTAGCAGCCGCGCCATAAGTTTTATGATCACCTCGCGGGAGGTGATTATAGCCACATAAGCCGAGTTTTTCGACCAATCAGAATATCGGATTCTCATATTCACCTCTGAAAATTATACTAATTGTTTATAATTACTGCTGTTGTTTTTCAGTTCTTATTGAGTATTCAGGTAATCTGGTGACAGCTCTTTCCTAGCCCTAACAAGATAATAATTACCGACATCACTTGAGTAGTATTTTTTTTAGTAAAGGGTTCTCCCAGATTAGCCTAGAAAGACCTCTGAGACTTCCTGCTCAATATTGCAACCTGACCAGTGATGGGAACGAAATTGTAATAATACTTAATTTTACGCAAATAACAAAATAAATTCAATTGAATTGAACTTAGAAAGGGTTTAAAACCCAACTAGCAGAAGTCCAAATCACAAAGCCTAAAAATAACCTCAGAGTCTTAAAAACCAACAACAAAATAAATATTTGTCCACGTCTGTACGTAGTTATGAACGTACAAAACAAAGTAAATGAAGGACAAATTCAGCTAGAAAATATTAATAGAACACTACAGTCCGCTCGATGAACCTATGGTAAAACAAACAGCCCCGGGAAGTTCAGCAATTAATTACACAACTTTATCAGGGACACCATATTGATGAGATGACTAAAACATGGTTTAGTCCGGCAGACACTAAACCCGCCTAGAATTCCAATATTATATACCCTTCCAAAAAATACACAAACAGACTCCGTCGGAAGACCAATAATATTGGGCTGTGATGGCCCCACGGAAAAGTTATGATCATTTGTTGACAAACTACTCCACCCGTTAGCATAAATCAGAAGTCGTATCTGAAAGATAGAAAGGACTAAAGTCCCAGAGAACGCAATCCTTGTTTCAATGGACGTAACGAGCCTTTGAACACGAATATACCACAAGAGGAGGTTATCTATACAGTATGCAGAGCATACGACATTTGTTTTATGAGAAGAACGCACCTTCAATATCCACGCATTTTGAAAAAAGCGCTTAGGCTAATAGTACAAGAGAACTCATTCCAGTTCACTTCATTCCAGTTCATTCCTGGATACCAGCGTTTAAAAAGGCCAACAATGAATCAGTGCTTGATATACGCACGCCTTTCAAGCCTACTGACACATTTAAATACAGATGAACCCCGCTAATTCGAACTCGGTTAATTCGAATTCCCCGCGTTATTTCGAACTAATTGTGTTTCCCTTGGCCTTAAATCAACCCCATTAATTCGAACTCTAATTACAAAATTGATGACCAAACATCAGACGGTGCCAGAACACAGCTGAATTTATTTGTTTATAACATCAGAGGTCTATAACTAGAGGTTTCCATCTAGCATTGCGCGCGGCCCATCAGATTCGCAGTTAGGCTATTTTTAGACATTTTTCCCCACGAAACCAGCAGCCAATCACGCACCATGCCTGACAAATATGGTCACTGAACGCGCTAGCTCGACAATTTTTGTTCAAGACGGTTGACAGTGAAATTTGAAAAGATGGCTTAAATTATTAAGTAAAAAAACCTTGGCCCTTCTAAATCAAACAAAAGTTAATTCTACTAAATAATGCACGAAGTTTGGAACGAAATATTTAATGAGAAATTCCTGTAAATGTACAACTAATGCGACTGAAAGAGCACTAAAGGCAGCCTGAAATTAATTTACGGGAAGATCAGATCCGAAAACCGCGGAAATATAATTAATTCGTCCAAAGAATGAAAGACTGTTTACAACACAAGTTTAAGCTTAGTCTATTCAGTATTGTTACCTTGTATTTCGAAGAGGCTTGTCAATTCCAGCTGAATTAAGTTTTTACAATCAGCACAATAAATATCCACTGCAGTTCGTCAAGCATTCGTGACGGTCAGATCACTTCACAGTGAAATTCTCTTCGAATACCACTCTCTTTCTTTCCATCCATGTAGATATTGAGGGTCTCCTTTGTTCTTTTACTTCAATGAACTTGATTTTAAGCTCAGTTTCGTTTCCACACAATTTAGTTTAAGCTTATTAAATTCTGTAGTCGCGCAAGTTTTGCCCGCCGTATAATGTAAACAAGTGAAACCTTCGGCTGCGTATAGCTGTCCGTTCAACTTGTAAAATGAATATAATGTTCAGCTCCACAATTATTTCGAATATTCCCATGTTAAGCTAAACCATCTGCACAATTTCCAGAATATACGAAACTTTGGAGAGATTGAGCGAAGATTAATCCGCGGAGAAAACTTTTCATTCAACTTGCCAACTGGACAGCGCGCCAGTCCGCCAGAAGTTTTTCCGCCGAATTCATACAAATCATGCTTCATTTAGATTGAACTGAACAAATCACTCAGTCGATTTATAGTTTTACAAAAGTATACCGAAGTTTGACCTAAATTTAGTGAAGTATTTAAACAATTATTACATTCTGCTGTGACGCTTTTCGCTTTTCCTTGGCCAAAGTTTCTGTCTTTGCGTAGCGCTCGCATATCATTTTAAAGATGGTTCAACTTCAGCGTGATTGGCTGCTGGTTTCGCGCGAAAAATGTCTAAAAATAGCCTAACTGCGAATCTGATGGGACAGACCCAATACCAGAGATGGAAACCTCTAGTTATAGACCTCTGATAACATTGTAATTGCACTTTTTTGTAATGTGTCTCCATTCCGCAAAATTCCGGTTGTTAATGAATATTAAACAGGACGTTTTCAAACACAAACTGTTCCAAGATAGACTTGTATTTTGCTGTTTTTTAGAACTGACACCACTTTGTGATTCTCAGAATGAAATAAAAACTGTATAAGGTACAAGTCATTCTATTGTGTTAATTTTTAATTATTATTTTGTTTTTTAACGATGACCCGGTTAATTCGAACCCCCGATAATTCGAACTATTTTCTGTTTCCCTTGAGAGTTCGAATTAGCGGGGTTCACCTGTACACACATTTCTCCACGTGTCACCCACCAGTTTCATCAAAGGAGAGACCCTCAGACTTCTGAGAACAGACTCATCGAAAACAAAATTGGAAGATAAAATCATAAACTTCAAAAAACACGCCTAACCGAGGGAGGATATCCATACAATCTAGTCCAAAATATTATATTTGATTTGAAGATAGACAGCAAGCCGTCCGGAAAAAAACCCGTTTTTGTCACACAATATCAACCGACAGTGCCAAACTTAAAACAAATGCTAATGGAAAATGTAGTTTAATACAAAACCAACCATTACAGAGAAATACTTAGGGCCTCCACAGACTAGAGAGATAGTTGTCGACAACTGTTTAGTTGTTGATCATAAAAAAGTTGTCGATAACAAAAAGCCAGTGTGAAGCTAGTTATCGATATCTAAGGCAACTAGCTTCACACACTGGCTTTTTTGTTATCGACAACTTTTTATGATCGACAACTAAACAGTTGTCGACAACTATCTCTCTAG
This sequence comes from Desmophyllum pertusum, assembly GCA_029204205.1. Classification (NCBI taxonomy): domain Eukaryota; kingdom Metazoa; phylum Cnidaria; class Anthozoa; order Scleractinia; family Caryophylliidae; genus Desmophyllum; species Desmophyllum pertusum. The sequence continues at coordinate 174,421 of MU826418.1, forward strand.
TCTGTGGAGGCCCTAAGCTAACCTCCTCCCGGGGGGTACTCCCTATAATGGACTATACGGGGAGGCTCCGCCCGAAAGGGGTCCTTTTTTAGGCTCGAGGTATTTGAAAGGGTAGGGATTTCACGAGTTGAAGTATATGAAAGGGTAGGGATTTCACAAGTTGAAGTATATGAAAGGGTAGGGATTTCACGAGTAAAATTATATTATTGTTTGGTTAACATCTCTACTGGTAATGCTTGATTATTTATAGTGATATATATTGTTCATTAAGTTCATTACAAGGGTATAGAAAAGGGATGCAGTGCTTCTACTGTAGGTATGTGAAAGGGGTACCATTTTCATAATTTCTATGGAAGGTATATGAAAGGGGTACCATTTTCTATGGAAGGTATATGAAAGGGGTACCTTTTCTGTGAAAAATGGTATATGAAAGGGTAAGGGGTTGGACCTCTGGGCGGAGCCTCCCCGTATAAAACTTTTTGAGTACCCCCACCCCCCCCCCCCCCCCCCCCCCCCGGGACATCCTCTAATATCGTACAAAGAGCTAAGCTCTAAAAATGGCTAAAACACGTGAGAGACGTGTAGGCCTGTCAACCCTGTTTGTACTTTTTGCATCCTTATAATTTTTTCGATTTTTTTCAAATCACATTTGCTGATTTTCTGACATTTCTGAACAATTTAGACTGATCTAAGATGGCAGATTCAAGTTGGCGGATTTTTTAAAAGCCTGACGTCAATTTGACGTGATATGTTACCATAATGTTGGGTTGACTTTACACACCACATAAGTTTAATTTTCATAGCATGAATACTTTTCGAGATATAGGTCGTTTTACCCAAATGTGGTGTTTTTTTCAGCTTGATTTTCAGTTTCCATGAGGATGTTCGCTTTCTACGATCAAATCCTTTCAAAATATTTACAGTTACACTTATATATATATTTTATTTTTCAAATCAAATTTGGAGATTTTCTGACATTTCTATCTGAACAATTTAGAAATCCAAGATGACGGATACAAGATGGCGGATTTTTTAAAATGTATGACGTCACTATGGCGTGTTATGACGTCATAGTGGACACGTAGCTGTCATTGACATAAACATTTTTGGATGCTTTATAAGTTTCGTATAAGTTTCATTTTCATAGCGTTGATACTTTTCGAGATACATGGGGGTGGGGGGACTTTCTACCCCACCCACACACCCCTCCCAGGCTCACGAACGAAATAGACTAGTGTTAGGGAAAATCAGCCAATTGATTGCTTCAAAATTGGGAAATGACCATAGATGCAATGCCTAATAATGAAACTTTTCACCAGAGTTCGTCAGGAACAATTGAAAAGCAATTAATTTAAAAACTCAAAAATAGCAATTTAATCCCCCAAGAATTAATTTAATAATAAATCCAGAATAATTATTATTGTTTATACTGGGTGCATGTTCGAATCACAAAGCTCTGAAATCCACAAAACACGCCATAATTTTGAGTCTTTCTTACCCTTTACGATCTTGAGTTCAGTATATTTACCCCGTAAACATGTTTTAAAAGCCGGCAATATATAAAATCGGCGGCAAATGCCAGAATGTACTCCTTTAAAAGGCCATACTTTCCTTATAAAGATAAAACCAATCATAAGTGGCCGCATAAACATTGGCACATTTTCCATGTGACGACACCTTCAAGAGGTCTGTTCCTTCGTGCAGAAAATGATTTTGTTATTCCTCGCAATTCTAGAAAATATTTAGCATTGACGAAACGTCTAAGAGCTTCAAAACATACCCTTATATTACAAATGGGTCTCATTTACGGAGTTACGAATTGTGTTCCAAGCGAAAACGATGCCTTCGATGTTGAAGAATTACAATGTCGCACGTATTTAGGTCTAAAATAAGCTTTTTCCATCCCGAATGACGCCGGATTTTCTCGTACGCGGATGTTTCCGACATGCAGGTTAGTGAAATGTTAATAAGGAGAGCCATGCCATATGACAAACTTACTATTGCCTCTCACTAGCTCTGGACCGTAATGTGCAAGAAAAACCGAGGGTTAATAAGACGTAAATAGCTGCATACAGGTGTGATTTATAATTTATTAACACCCGCTCATGGGATTGTGCCAAACGATTTTCTTTTCCTTCCTTGAGTGGGGGAGTCGAAGGGGAAGGGGTGTGGGGATTTTGAGCTCTTCCAGTTCTTGTTCTGAAATCGAAATAGGGTTCTATTCTCATTCGTCAACGTAAAATTGGGTATGTTTTTTGAAGTAATCTACGAGACCGTAAATGTTTATTTATATTTCTTCGTATTTATATTCGTGTCAACTTCAAGTGCCGACAAACGAAAAGAAATAGAAAGCCGAAAATGTGCGATTAATTGTTATTAACGTACTCAGTTCTGAAATAGGGTACATTTACGGGTTTGCGGACCGAAGAAGGATGTGTCCACAGTGTGTGTATGCAGTTATATAGGCCTGCAAAAATATAGAGAAGTACATGTCCCCAACAGTTACATTTAAGAAAACAGTTACAGGGGGAAAAAAGGAAATTGGCAGACGTTGCATGCTTTTCCATTACAGAAGTTTGTCTACAAACTTTTCCCATTTAACTAAATGGAGGTGCAACTTATTTTTCTCTTTAGCAATAAATTATTCTATTCTATAATAGTTTTTTTGAGTAGAGCATGGCCAACACCAGGCCTTTAAAGGGAAACTCTGGATACTAAGTTCATAATCCCTAACAAATATTCCAATATGTCACGAACGGAAGGAAATAGTATCCGTATAACACTGAAGGAAGTTTGAACGGATGACAACAACCCAATCAGTTTTGATTTGTGTTTACGTCATGTCACGACAGTTACTTCTTACTTCCGCCCATCGCTTGAAAAGGACCAATAATTTACCTTATGTTAAGAAAATAAGTGATAGATACAATATGAGTGGCAGATCTGTATATGCATTTTCAATGGCCGGCCGTTGTTAACTCTATTCAGCCCGTTCTGAATAGGGTTAATTAAATAAATTCCCTGGGTTGATCGAATAAAATAATAATGTTATAGCCATACAAGAGTAAAATTCTTCCTATCCCGGCTTATCGTTCCTGGGTGTTCCTGTCCAAGTACAATTGGTCACGTGAAATATTTGGAGAGGGCCAAAAACATTTGTTTACATTGTCATAGCTCAATTTCTACAGCTCTTTTTCAATCACAAGTCGTGAAATAACTGCAATCTCTGATTGACCAAGCTTGTTTGGGACCTTACTGGGAGAATATCGATCGGCCCTCTGTCTCTTCTGTACTCAGGACCTCGCTTTGCTCGATCCGATTATGGCCCGCGTGCTTGGTTGAAAAATACATGTACAGCGCGCGGAGGGACTATGCGCTACCGTAACAGAGGTTTTGATTATTTTATAATTGTATGGGAAAATAATGAAATTTACAATTGGTCAGACAAATTATTGACTTCCTTCCAATAGTTATTTTTAGCTTGAATATATGCGGAAGTAAATAATAGCCGTATAACGCTGAAGGAAGTTCAAAAGGGTTAAAATAAGCTACTACAGTTTCCTGTGACGTGATTCAACCTCCAACTTCCACACCGACCAATCAGTAACTACTTCCTTTAGCCTTCAAAATCATATATTTTGAAACGACCTGTCTTCGATCCCTGCGTACTTTTTAGAGTCGGTTCAAGTGCAGATAGGACTCATTGGAATTTTAAAGCTTTCTTGCAAACTATCTGAGGTAGCAGAGGAGAAAGTGAAAATATACTAGTACCTGATTTTCTTCAAGGTAAATCTTAATTAACTAGTAATCTCTTCGTGAATTCCAGTGCATTAACGGACAGACATTGTAGTCATACTACAAATTTGATCAAGGAAGTCTTTACAGTTGACAAACAGAAACATTCAACAGATGTTGGAAATAAGTTGTTGAGATAATTGGCAATAATTATTTCGGAGTGTTTCATAAGATGAACATGATTTCCGATCTTCTCGTCCCTAATGAATTCTAAACATTCAACATCTTATCGTACATTACAGTCAATCTATGTCACGCGCGACCAGTGTTTGCAAGATTTGAAACAAACATCGAATTTTGGATTTGTCTGTACGTTTTCCGAGAATTCAAGGTAATCTCCGACATTTCGAACGAAATCTTGTTTATTTCTCTGGAATCTGTTGCACGGTACAAAAAGCTACTTGATAAAAATCGCAATGGCGTATTGACTTTAGTAGTCGACAAATATGTCAAATCACATTCCACATTCGTTGAACAGCCGCTTCGATGTGACTTCATGTCAAGTCCTTCAACAAATTAAAGGCGAGTAGATCAAATGTTTAACACAAATCAGAGTTATTTATAATGTTTACCTGTTTCCTTATCTGTTATTATAGAATTCAGCTACCTTCTTGGGGCAACAACCATATTTCAATCGCCTATTATAAACCGGCAAGCCCGGCGGTCGGCATTGCTCAAAAGAGATTAAATAAATATCACTTGGACATTCGCACTAAATATAATATAGCTCTGAAATCTCGGTTTTTATATCGAAAATTTGTTATATTTTACCTAATATAGTTGAGCTGAAGTCTATGAGAAATATATTTTAGCTCACTGAGTCAGGGTTCAAATCGTTCGCTTTTATGTTTTCCTGATGTTTTATAGGTCACGAAATGTGCCGATTAATTAATCAGAAAAATAATTCAGTAGCTAGCGATCTCGGGCTAGCGATTCACATTCTGCCCAGGCCTGCCTGTATTCTTTTACATTATAGCTTTCTATGTTCGATTAAAACATTGGAAATTTCCATGGAAATTCTGAATCTCTCATCGAATTTTCGATTTCTGTTTGCCGTTTTGAATGCTTTATTGAAAACTGACGCGTAACTTTGGAGACTTGATTCAAATCTTGGAAACACTGGTCGCGCGTGACGTAGATTGACTGTAAATGCTGAAGACATGACCAGTAGAAAGAAATCATTTCCACGCCTCGATCAGAGCTGAGACGACCGACAACAACCACCCTAGCTTATAGTAAACTTCTAGGTTAAAGGGGCTATGTCACCGACGTTATTAGGGATGCCAAGGGCATCCCTAGTTATTTTCACGATGCGTGTGTATTTCCCTGGGAGTAAACTAAATTGGCTGTTGACCAATTAGGACGGCGGATATCGTTCCCTTGGGAGCTCCGAAAACGAGAGACGTTGTGAGACATTATCACAAACAGGTCTTTAAAAGAAAGTGTTTACAAACCTTCGCTTCCTTTGTGACGCGGATGGAATTTGGCGAAATTTAATGCTGGGGCTTTTATTTTCAGGTAGATATAAAAAACTGACTTTTCTTTGCACTTCTTTATATCAAGCAAGGCTACTAACTAAAGGTGTATTTTTTTTCTACTAAAGACAATGCTTATTTGTTGTCTCTGTGGTGAGTACCAAAACATCCGCTTTGATTAGTGGCTATTTCACGTCCCTTCGTGACTTCGACAATGTCTGTGGAGATCACAGGCTTCCCAAGTTCGTGATAATTTTTTTTTATGAATAAATTACTCTTGTTTATGTAAGCGCTCAGAGTGGAACGTGACTCTCTGAATTAAGCGGTGTTGTGTTACAATGTCGGCCGTTGGGAATTTGAGCGCTCTATAAGACGTTGTATGGCGATCGAAACAGCGTTTAATTAAGCGTTCGATGTGGTAAATTTTTGTCGTATTTTTTATAAAAAGAAGTAAATGAACTCACCTTGTCTGGTTTCTGTGTAGCTTTTGGGCTATTTAGACGTTTTTAGGCGTTTTTGGGCGATTTTGTCATTCCTGTCCTAGCCTTCATAAGACGTAGGTCAAGGCTGCTCACCAGCGGACGCCGGAATCTCGACCAAGCGCCGTTCAAAAAGCCGTAGCGTCCAGAAAATCGAACCGATCAGCTTAATTTCCAGCCACAATTAAACATACATGACCAGACTTTCCTTCGAAACTCTTCAATGTCGAAAGACCCCTTCTCTTTCCCCTCCAAATAAGCTGACTTTTGCGGCCGATCCGAAGATTCGCCTTCTCTGCAACCGCCTGTGATTTTCAAACTCGACACGAACCGAGTAAAGACCTGGGTCGGAGGTCAAATATTCCACATCCAGGGGTGGTACAAGCAATTAGGACAATAGAGCAAATCGTATTGCCACTGCGGGGGATGGTGTAAGTGTTGTATGTACCGGGTTCGTGTCGAGTTTGAAAATCACAGGCGGTTGCAGAGAAGGCGAATCTTCGGATCGGCCGCAAAAGTCAGCTTATTTGGAGGGGAAAGAGAAGGGGTCTTTCGACATTGAAGAGTTTCGAAGGAAGTCTGGTCATGTATGTTTAATTGTGGCTGGAAATTAAGCTGATCGGTTCGATTTTCTGGACGCTACGGCTTTTTGAACGGCGCTTGGTCGAGATTCCGGCGTCCGCTGGTGAGCAGCCTTGACTACGTCTTATGAAGGCTAGGACAGGAATGACAAAATCGCCCAAAAACGCCTAAAAACGCCTAAATAGCCCAAAAGCTACACAGAAACCAGACAAGGTGAGTTCATTTACTTCTTTTTATAAAAAATACGACAAAAATTTACCACATCGAACGCTTAATTAAACGCTGTTTCGATCGCCATACAACGTCTTATAGAGCGCTCAAATTCCCAACTGCCGACATTGTAACACAACACCGCTTAATTCAGAGAGTCACGTTCCACTCTGAGCGCTTACATAAACAAGAGTAATTTATTCATAAAAAATAATTATCATGAACTTGGGAAGCCTGTGTGGAGATATACGATTTCGAGACCACTGAGGCACGCAAAGAATTTGGCTATTGAAGCGGAAATATATCGTTCAATATTAATTAAACTTATTATAAAGTATCCTTCCATCGTTTGTTAACTCTATTCAGCCCGTTCTGAATAGGGTTAATTAAATAAATTCCCTGGTAACTAAATTGGCTGTTGACCAATTAGGACGGCGGATATCGTTCCCTTGGGAGCTCCGAAACGAGAGACGTTGTGAGACATTATCACAAACAGGTTTTTAAAAGAAAGTGTTTACAAACCTTCGCTTCCTTTGTGACGCGGATGGAATTTGGCGAAATTTAATGCTGGGGCTTTTATTTTCAGGTAGGTATAAAAAACTGACTTTTCTTTGCACTTCTTTATATCAAGCAAGGCTACTAACTAAAGGTGTATTTTTTTTTCTACTAAAGACAATGCTTATTTATTGTCTCTGTGGTGAGTACTAAAACATCCGCTTTGATTAGTGGCTATTTCACGTCCCTTCGTGACTTCGTACAATGTTTTAAATTATCGAGCGTACATTAACCAGCATCTCTTTATTTTCATGTAACACTAGCGCGATTGAGATTTTTCATCCGAAAACGAAGTTTCTACTGGTCTCTGACTCGTATAATGAAGAATCCATTGAACAATTTTCACAAGATTGTTGAAAGGTTTTTGTTTAATTCGACTGCTGAGGAAACTGAAAATACATCGTATATTCAGTCGCTTCTGTCTAAGCCGGTGAAAAAGTAAAAAGTTAATATATATTTGTGTAGACTTTTCTGAATAATTGTACAATCAATGCTTCGTATCACCTCGCGAGCAAGCAGAACAGGCAAAACTCTAGGACGCAACATACGGTACATAATTAGGTTTATTCAGCAGAGGTAATTATCAGGAGTTATCAAAAAGTAAGTCTGTTTGTGGCCAATGGTAATTTTAGCAATGAAACCTTACACATATATTTTTTATTGTAAAAATGCTCAGTCGATTTTGTCTTGTATTAAAGTATAGTATACAGATATTTAAAGAAATCAGTTGGTTGCATGCAATTGCATTGGTCAGTTCAGATACGCAAGCCGATATTTAAGTTTTGTAAAACATTTTGTAGGCAACACAACTCCCATACGGCATAGTATGAAAAAATGCTATATTGAAACAAAATTACAATGAAGAAACTTTTTAAAGCAGCCTTAAAATATAGAAACAAAAACAAACAGACAAACAAACAAACAAACACGCTCAACAACCTGAACAAACAGCTTAATTCGTCGCGTTTTTGGCGTTATGTCACGCAATATTTAAACCGGACAGGGCGGTATCGGGCGATTTCAGTGATCCTTTCTTCTTCAATTGTTTTGTTTTTCATTCAGTTTGGTATAAAATGGATGAAGCTGATTTTAATATATTTCAGGAAATTAAAATATTTATTTTAATAATTTTATAATGCAATAAATTTGAATACCACCAGGACATCAATGCAATTACATTTGAAACAATATTATTATTTTTCACTCTAGAAAACGGAATGATTCCAGTGAAAACCATGCCAAGTATTTGTGTCCTCGTCAACAATGCCAGCACACAAAATGTTACTCTTTTACTGTTTATAATGATATAAAATAAAAGTAATATATATAGAGAGAGAATATAAATATTTGGTGGCTTAAAAAGACACACACACCCATACCAACCAAACAAATGGGGTCTAATCATTCAATTAGTGTCTATCAGGTACTCACGACAATGAATTTACACAATTTATACAAATAACCTTCGGTTTGGAGAAGGTTTCTGAATTTATAGTCATCAGAGGTCGGACATAAATCTATCAATGAGAATCTTCATACATTTGTAATTTTTGCCAGCAAACCAACTCAGATTTGCACTGGCCTCGAAGAGAAGACCCGGCCATGAGAGAAACCTCAAAATATCAAATGCTATGTCATTTGTTTCTTTTTTCTTTGTCCAGCCAATCGTCATTGGGTGGAAAAAGGTTACTTTGACAGCGAAACTAACCTCCTCCTTCAAGGAAACGCCGTCACTAACGACATCCCTATTTGTTGCTACTTATCAAGCAACAAAATCTACTTGTTTTTTGCTATTTTTCCCTGTATTATTTTTTTTAAGAGCATGTCAATGAAGTATTAATTCAAAGATGGAATCTCACTAACATAACAAATAGCCTGCGAGCAGGCTCACACAATTTAAACGCGCGAGCAGCGATAGCACAAACACAGTTGATTCCTAAGCATTATTTACCACTTGTTTCATACAGCTGAAGTGACGTCGGGCTGTCATTTTTTCAAGTTAACCTTTTCGCAATCCGTTTCAATCTTGTCCAGTTTTGACCATACGCTTCCTAGTATTTGTTTACGTTTTTCTATGGTTTGAAACCATTATTTCAATCTATTTTAAGGCTACTTGTGCGCCAGAATTGCCGAAAATGGCGTGACATATCAAGGTCGCACGCACAGGACCCTAAAGCCTGGTTTTCACTAGCGACGCAAGCACAAGCGCAAGCAACTCAGACGCAGTAACGCGTTGACCATAATGCCTTTTCGTTTAGGACAAATCAACACGTTACTATGTCTGCGTATGTTGCTGGCGCTTGTGCTTGCGTCACTAGTGAAAACCAGGCTTAAACGAATGAATAAATTCGTAAGCAAAATGTTTGGGATAGGTGTTATCTTCTAAAGCTTCAAATATCTGAATTTTGAAAGTCGATTCATCTGAAACTTGATAAGGAGATTGCTTCATGATTGTCGTATTCTTGGCAGATCGCGATTTACAGGTGATATTTAGAAGCTACTAAAGTTAGAATTGCGGACAAGCAATTTTGTGTCCAAGTTTTCAGCTTGAGAAGCTAGCGTCCTAAATTAAATGATTGAATTTTCTGCGGTAAATTAATACACCTTATTCGATGGTTTAACATATAATACGCGCGGATATATCGGATACATCATCGGCTTAAAAATAAAAATAAAAAGAGTCTAACCTGTGACTGCAACAAGATGGCGTTAAAACTCTCCGTTATGTTGGAAACAATCACGCAGCAAATATTTAGATTTGTCTTATTTAGTCGTGTCCAAGCAAACATAAGTCCGTCCAAGTATTGATGCACAGTGAGAAGAACTGAGCTATCATTCTTCGAGACACTGCTTCTGGGTTCAGCTCTCGCACCTTTTGGCGTGTCAATTGTTTGATCACGTGACTTGGCGTTTCCATGGTAACCAGGACAGGTCGTTTTACCAAAATCAGTTGGTGTTCTTTTTTCAGTTTAATTTGCAGTTTTCATGAGATTTTCGCTTTTTATGAAGAGTTTCTTGCAAAATCTTTACAGTTTTTACATCCTTTTTTTTTCGATTTTTTCCAATCAAATTTGGAGATTTTCTAAATGTTTTTTTTAATGGGTATGACGTCATTTATGTGTGTATGACGACACGATTAACGCGTGACTGTTACTAAAGTAGACATTTTCGGACGCTTTACGTTTGGAGATAGATAGGCAGAATAGGTTTAAACATAGTTAATAAAGGGAAATGATTATGAAGCCCGGCAAACTTCAAAGGGGCAAACAAAGAGGCCAAGATTTATGTTGGAAGGTCCATGACCGTGCACATCTTTTGTTTTGCGCTCATACACTATGCATGAATTGCGTAGTCGCAATTACGTTTCTATTGGTTAGTTGCTTGAACACACGTAACCACCTATTGTATTTTGTCAGGTTTTGTGCACGGTCAACCCCCAAAATAGCGAACAAAAACATATGACAAAGAACTTTGCCGGGCTTCATAACCATTTCCCTCTGTTAACTATGGTTTAAACAAGATTCAAACACTGCACCACTTATGGATGAATAAATTTTATATGCATAAACGCGATTAACGTTTACAGCCCATTGACCGACCAAGTGAAATTGTCTATAACCCGTTCGTTGATTTCGCATTCACGATCGCGAGTTTAAAAACGCGTCCTAAATTATTGTATCTTAATGTATGAAAATGGCCCTAAAAGCCTTTTCTTGCTCAAACACGAGGATCCTAACCCAAAACCCTTTTTGAAAACATTAAGAAAGTTTTTGTCCGGTTTTCATTTGGTTTTGTTTTACTTCGTTGTTACTACCTTTAGTTTCTGTGATTGGTTTAAAATTCTCGCGCGCCACATACTCAACTAATCAGATCCAAATCCAAAACCGCGTGTGAAGGTCACACGCGTTTTTCCCACGCTTGGCGCAAGCTAGGTGAATTTGCGTCTTATTGGTTCATTGTATTGTTTACATTTGTTGTGATTGGCCATTGTAACTGCTTTGGTTTTGGTTTTGCGGCACTCAATTGAAAAACCGCTCTTATAGCAATAATAATTAGCACATAATACTGAGTGTAGTTGTTAACGTTTGATCCTGACATCCCCCCTCCCCTCCCGTCCCTGTTTCTCTCTGTTTTATTCCCAGACATTTTAGATCGCCAGTCGTCGCCATGAACAAATACGAAAGGCTGTCACTGACACTTTGTGTTGTTGGTTGTGTTGTCGTTTTTCTACCAACAGGTAAGGCATTTTAGCTTCTTTTACTATAAATCGAGTCGCAATTAATGCTATGACAGCAATTATATAACCAGATAAAAAGCTCCTCAGATATTTAACCATAGACGGTCAACCAACACTCCAAATATTAAAAAAACTACCCCCCCCCTCCCCCGAAATTGAACCGTGAGAGTATGAGCTTTAAACGTTTTTTTTTCTGTTTGTTCTAAAGCTTATTAATCATGCTATTTCAGTATTAAAAGTTAGTCGAGGTTTTACTTTCTCTTGAATAAAAGTGTTCGTTTTCACTAAACCAAACTGATTGCACTGAATGACACTATGGCAAATCGGAGGGTTATTGGTCTATATTTCAACTAGAAGCTGTTTTGTTACAGAAGGACAAACAGTATAAATAGAACTGAACACACAAAAAACTGAAATCAAATTCACCAAGCCCAAGAAATTGCCGCTTGTAAGCTCCCCCCCCCCCCCCCCCCCCCCCCCCAACCACTTAAAAGCGCCCCTCTCCCGTTACAGGTCCATCTCCCGCTAACAAAAAACAAAATTATGGATATAAGTCCCCTCTCCCCCGATATAAGCTCGGCTACGTTTCCTTATTTCCTTACTATAAATTTCCTCACAGAAATTGTTGAACTTTAGACCATATTAATATGATTTATTCCGTTTCATATGTTTCATTATGTTCCAGTTGTGTTTAATTATATAATTAATGTTCTCAACACTTCAAATTTGTCTTTGTTCCCAATAATTATAGACTTAGGCCCAGTTCAGACGCCGTACTTCATTCAGATGAGCCGAATCGAATTCGAATTTAGGCCGACCCAAGTAAATTTAGACCGGCTGAATTGATTTAAAGCGTGTTTACATGGAGAAAAGTTGCCCCTCGTAAGAGGGTCACCCTTCATACCGTGCAACCCCGGGCGAGATAACTTTTCATACATTTATTTATAACAGTAGCAGCGAACCGTTTACATGTGAAATCGCAAAGTTGGATCGGGGAGCAGGGTGACCCTGGGTGGAGGGTAATTCGCTTTGAAGGTAGGGTGACCCTGGGGGGCGGGCCAACTTTTTTCCATATAAACTTTTGGCTATTGTTGTTTCACCTACCAGGGACAAGTCGGGACATATAGAGCATGCGCGAGCGCGAGAGGGCCATGTTTTGGCTCGGTCAACAGGGACAACTTTTTTCATATAAACGCTCGGTAAAAGATGTCTCGGGGAGGAGGGTAACCCACCTACCAGGGACAACTTTTCTCCATGTAAATAGGCCCTTAGACGCCGAGCTAATTCAGCCAAACTTAATAGCGTAAAATTGCACATTCGGGTCAGCGGTAAAACATAAAACTATTAAATACACTAGGCTCTGCACGCGCGTACATCTTGGTACATTTCTTAGCCGTGACTGGTAAGGTCGCCGATGGTTTTAATGCCGTGGTCGTTCTTTAAATGCTTTCCAATTGCTGAATACCGGTGTTCGTCAATACGTTGGTGTAAATGCCGGCCAGTGTAGCCGACATACTCTGCATCGCACAGATCACATTGATAATTGTACACTACGCATTGTTGGTTAATTATAGGTGGTTTGGGTTCACGCATCTAAAGGTCTTCACAAATTTTGCGGCTCGTAAACACTGGCTGAAGAGTGTGATCGATTTTCTTGCTCAGGTCGGATAGTTCAGTTTTTTTCACTGCATCGGCCGACTTTTGATCTTTAAATGGCAAAACCACTCGGTGAACAGTATTTGCGTTGGCGGGTAGTTGAACTGGCACATCGGGGTCTCCAGACATCACTGAGGTAACAAAGTGAGAGATGGTAGAGTTGATGAGGCTGTCAGGGTACTTGAGGTTTCGTAAACATCAACTTCAAGCGATCACATTCAGTTATGAAAGACTCCCGTGTGGATGACAGGTGGAAAGCACGGCTTATAATGAGCTAAATAAAAAGATTGTTGTTGTTACCATGGTCTTGATTAGCGATTTCTTGTATCTTTTATCGACGTGGCTTTGGTGATGGAGCAGTAGGCCCAGTATTTGTTGGCTTCCGGTAAACACTGGTTTCCAGTTTGCAGCCTTTCTTAAGTACTTCCATACCGATAAATGGTAACATATTGTCAGATGCTAGTTCCGTGGTGAAGTTTATGGATGGATGACAGTTGTTAAGGATTGACAAGAAAGCTTATGATGCTGGTACATCTTTCATACTAGCGATCGTGTCGTCTACGTATCTTCTGTAGAAGTCTGGGAGTTTGTTGTCTTGTTCTAGTTTCTCCTCGATAGAGCAGAGAAATGCGTTTGCCATGAGGGTTCCCAAAGGTGGGCCCATGGCCACGCCATCAATCTGTTCGTAAAGCTTGCCATCGAACTGGAACAGTTGATTCTTGGTTGCTATTTCTAGCAGTTGAATCAGATCAGGCTTAGTGATATTTAGATTATGTGTTTCATTAAACCAGTTGTCTACGAACGCCATTTCAGCGATGATTTCGATGGTTTCTTGAAGCGGTACATTTGTGAACAGAGACGTGACATCGTAAGAAACCAATATGTCGTTCTCGTCGAGAAGGAGTTGAAAGATCGCATGAAAATGAGTAAGTTCACCAAGTTTGGTTATGTTACATTACATAGTAACCAGGATGTGAGCTGTCAAAGGTCGCCCAAATTCCATACAAACGTCTCTAATTCAGAGATGGCGGCAAAGTCTCTAATTTTTCTGATTTTTGAAAGCCTTCTACATGGCTGCAATCTAACGAAACAACCTCAAACTTAGTAAACTGACTAATTTTAATGCGATCTTTCTTGTGATGGGCTCCAATTTTTTAATTGAATTTAAATTTAAAAACTCGTCCACAGTCTCCATTTTGAACTTCGGAACGGGCAATTCGTTTTCGAGCGAAAACAACCAAGGAAAAACACCTTTTTGTTATCATGCATACTAATTTTAGGTGTGAATTTCTTGCCCGACGAGCTTTTTTATTGTTAATAAGTTCCCGTGGGACAATATCCTCTTAGCAACTAGTTGAGTGCTACTGCGCACACTCGGTTTGCCCGGCACCGCTACGTCCGTAATTATGCAATCTCGTTCCCAGAGTCCTCGTTACCCTTGTCCAGCGGTGGAGCGGCCAACAAGGACCTCTGGGATAGAGTGATCCGCCTGACTTGCGCAGTAAAACCGGAAGTCCATGAATCTTGGCGTCCGTTAGTTGAAACATGGGGTCGAACACATGCGCAGTAGAGCCGGAAGTCCTAGAATCCGGTCATGGCCGATCGCTTTATCCCAGAGGTCCTTGTTGGCCGCTCCACCGCTGGACAAGGGTAACGAGGGCTCTGGGAACGAGATTGGTAATTATTCACACCATTTATAAGGATTTTATATCCCCCAACCCTCCCCCCCCCCCCCCCCCCCCCCCCCTGGTTAGGGCTAATCGGGCTTTGAGCAACCGAAACTAATCGACGATTAAAATTGAATCGCGGATTAGCGTATTTAATCGTGCATTAGCGCTAATCGGGGTTTCGAACAACCGGGCCCTACCCTGCGTAGCCGGCGGTCTTGTTGGCACGCGAAGGCAAGCCGCTATTGCGAGTGGCGGAGCCGCGAGGTCGCGCGCCAACAAGACCGCCGGCTACGCAGGCTACCGGGCCCAGGACTGTTACAGAGGGATGTTTATGCAGAGGGATGTTTATGCCAGTGTATGAACGATTTTAATGCGATTCTATAATTCTCTGTTTTGTCATATAAACAGCATTTGCAGGAGCCCATTGTTATAACCAGGGCGCTGGAATGGATGGGCGGTGAAACGCGCACTGCGCTCTTGTGCGATGTTTGATGCGGAGCGAGACTGGGCCGAGCGCGCTCGAGAGCGCTTGAGTTCAAAACATGTCGGCAAATGAAGTTCAATAGCTGATGCAGAAAAGGGATTGCTACAAGAGAACGGTACGGGATTTCCACTTAGTTTTTGTACAATGAACATGTCAACATGTTGGTAAAGCAGTAAGCAATAAAGAATGGGTTTAATATGTAAAATCAACAACGATTTTATTTAAAATAAGTCGAGCTGCTTCGAAACGCGTTGCTCTTTTAGTGTGGGCGCGAAAAGACAGACGTTAATTGCCTGCGATCTAAACCAAACAAAACGGTAATTTTCGGCATATGCATAGAGCAACCTTCGCTTTTTCATCGGTGTAAATTTCATTTTGAACTTTTTGAACTTTTTGAGTTACACGCTATAGACGTCAGTACACTGTTGTTCTCTCCATAATACGGTGAATTTGGTCATTTGACGTTGTTGTTTTTGCAGAGAACGGCTAAGAAATGTACCAATATGTAAAACGCAACTGCAGAGCCATTGTACTGTTAATTAAACCTATTGTTTTGTGACGTTCTCGTACAATGGCTCTGCATTTGCGTTTTACATATTGGTACATTTCTTTGCCGTCCGGTCTGCAAAACAACAACGTCAAATGACCAATGTCACCTTATAATTATTATTATGAGCGAACAACTGTGCACTGACGTCTATAGCGTGTAACTCAAAAAGTTCAAAAAAGTTCAAAATGAAATTTACACCGATGAAAAAGCGAAGGTTGCTCTATGCATATGCCGAAAATTACCGTTTTGTTTGGTTTAGATCGCAGGCAATTAACGTCTGTCTTTTCGCGCCCACACTAAAAGAGCAACGCGTTTCGAAGCAGCTCGACTTATTTTAAATAAAATCGTTGTTGATTTTACATATTGAACCCATTCTTTATTGCTTACAGCTTTACCAACATGTTGACATGTTCATTGTACAAAAACTAAGTGGAAATCCCGTACCGTTCTCTTGTAGCAATCCCTTTTCTGCATCAGCTATTGAACTTCATTTGCCGACATGTTTTGAACTCAAGGGCTCTCGAGCGCGCTCGGCCCAGTCTCGCTCCGCATCAAACATCGCACAAGAGCGCAGTGGTCGTTTCACCGCCCATCCATTCCAGCGCCCTGGTTATAACTGTTCCTCAGAGCCGCTCTTGTCCCAGTCCCAGTGCAGCATGAGCAATACTAGCGGATATTGCTCGGATTTGAGTGCAAGGTGAAGATTATTTTTACGTTGTTAATAATAACATGACCGCAAAATAACTGAATTCTAATTGGTTTAGACAGAGGGCGTTTCTTGTTAATTTTCGTACGTTCGTCGAGGGCAAAATTACCCCGAATATTCCCGAAGACTTTCCAAGGACATCCAAAGATTCCGAAAAGACAACCCCGAAGCCTTCCGCAGATGATTCAAAGCCATCCGAGGAACCGGGAAGGTTACTGGGAAGGTCAGCAATTAAATGTTTTCCGATAGTCTCCCGAATATTTAGAAGACCACCTAATGTCTTCATGATCCGCGCATTAATTTTGCCCTTTATGTTATGCACCTATCAATGCTAAGCCCCAAGTAGGGGGGGGGGGGGGGGGGGGGGGAGGGGCGACCCCCAAGGGAATTGACATCGAAGGCTGTTACCTGGATCGGAAGTAGGCCCTTATAGATTGTGCTAGTAAATTGTGGAAAAGTTGCTCAATGAAATAGTCAAACGTTGCTCAAAAGTTGCCAAAAATGTAAAAAGTTGCTCCCAAAGTTTGAATAAATGCTTGCCAAAATAAGCCATTTAATTAAACAAGAACCTGGATAACACCTTAAAACAACATGTCGAAATTGTTCTATATGTCATTCAACACAAGTTCGAAGTACCAATGACACTATTGTTCAAAAATAAGGTTTTCCAACAAGTCAATGTTTCAAGCAGCACCATCTCTCAACAGTATACAACTGTTTGGAGAAAGGTTGTCGGAAAAAAGCGCACGCGACAATCCCGAAAGGTAATCTGGGATATGATCAATGAATTTTAATAAGTCAAATAAATACATCAAACCCGCGATGCCTACTTTTGTTGCTTTCTTTCATCGCTATCAAACATACGTCCATGGCGTCTCTTGCCATTTTCTCAGATTTCCCTGAAATGCAGAAAGTCAAGGAACCGTGAACTTAAAACTACCCACAATACCTTTCGGGATTGTCGCGTGCGCTTTTTTACGACAACCTTTCTCGAAACAGCTGTATACAGTGTTATGCTCAGCCTATGATTCTCGCATAAATTTACAGCCTCTTGGCACTATTATATCTCATCATAACTTAGTGACCAGTCCCTAATTTGTTGATTTCGCTTAGTTGTTTTGCAGCGACAGCCAAGCTGACGAATGGTACGGTTATTGGCTATAAAGGCTGTTTCCCTGTAAGTGCAACCTGCAACAACGACAGTACGGATTGCGCCAAAGCTATAAATATAACTGGCGTGTCTTTCGAACGCTGTTCAGCGTACTGCTGCAATCGCTTCAACTGCAACCAAAACCTTCCGATGCTGCCATCGATCTCAACTGCTATGCCTGATATGCCTGCTCCAACCACTGAATAAGCAACTCCGACATCAACGGCCAGCGTCCTGCCATCGATCTCAACTGCTATGCCTGATATGCATGCTCCAACCACTGAAAAAGCAACTACTATTCCGACATCAACGGCCAGCGTCTCAGCGAAAGCTACAGCTGCCGGCATTAAGATAAAGGCTTTCTATTATTTGTCCATATTATATTTTTGCTTGTCATAATTCAAATAATGAGTTAAGCTCACTGTTTATCCGGGTCACAGTTTCTACTCACAGTACTAACAGTAGACTGAATGAACTGAGTTAGTTGTCATAGTGTGTAGCGATAGGTTTTAGGCCAGTGTATATGATTTACCAGCGCTTTGGGGTTCTCACAAATATCTTCGCTTACAGTTTTGGCACCTCACAGGGTGCGCGAATTATCGACTTGGCATATAAGGGTTTTGCCGGCCGGGATGGAATACGTTACTGAACGGGGAAATAGCTCGGTTGAGCTGTAAACACATTTATTATATGGCAAACTGGTCCACGACAAAAAGAAGCATTCTGATTGGTTCCCTGAGCGGTCCGAATTTTGCAATACGGACCGCTAAGATGGACCGCTCACGAACTCATTTCGCCGAATTCCTTTTATGAAACATTGAACAAAAGAAAACTGTTTTCTATTAAGTAGAAACATTTTTCCTCATGTCTGGCGAATAATTTTGGTTAAACTTTCGCAAAGTGGCCTGAAAAATGCAAGAATATGCTTAGCTTTGGCGCGCGCGCGTTAGCCGAAAATGGCTGCATTATTTTGCATGTCAGCAAGTTTTTAAAAAAGCCATTATAATAAAAAACTTTATTGAACTAGCTTGTTCGGTCCGTATTGGAAAATATTGGTCTCGTTCTTTTTTGCAAGTTTATGGACCTCGCCTTCGGCTCGGTCCATAAACTTGCAAAAAAAGAACGAGACCAATATTTTCCCAATACGGACCTCACGCTAGTTCAATAAACATCTATATCTTGGGACCTTTATTTCAGTTTTTTTACTAACTATATAGCTTGATGTATTTTGGATTTCGAAACAGTATTAGTCAAACCTAAAAAAGGACTCAACTCTTTCTTGGCCTTGACCAAACAGATACACAAATAATAACGAACAGATTGATAAACGGTGGATGTTTAGTTCTTTCTGGTAGCATCTCACATTTACTCGAATTTAACCGCATTTATTCGCATCGCATTTAGTCTCCTTTAAATTTAAGGCTCCGTTTACACGAACGCGGTTTCAACACCTGACGGTATTTACATGATTTCGTGCATGTTTTTCGGTTTATGGTTCAAAAGTACACGGATACAAAGCGTTTACACGACTTGAAAACGATTTTTCCGTTTTCGGTACTGTTACGTCATGGCCGTGACAGATTCTGTTAGCTGGTATCTGGAAACGATCAATTTTTATTCAGTCAACATCGCGAAACTTAAAGAAACCAGCAGGGAAAATACATGTGAGCTGAAATAATAAAGCTACATCGCAAGTCTAGTTACGGCAAAAAGCGCGGGAACTCCGCCAAGATTGACGCCTGGCTTTTTTCGCGCAAAAAAAACAATCGTTTTTTAAATTTACCCCGTTTACACGGCATTCGTAACCGTATCGTTTTGAAAAATCTCCACTTTGGACAGCGTTTTCAAAAGTACATGAAATACACGGTTACACATCGTGGCCGTGTAACCGGAAGGTGTAACCGTATAGAAAACGATGCGATTACAAATGAAACCGCGTCCATATAAATGGTGCCTAATATTAAGAATTATAATCAAACAATATTAGGCCTTAGGCCGGCTACCTCAACGAATAAACAAAAACTTTCTGGTGGCCAGATATTATATATGGTGCTGCAGAACATGCAACTTGACCCCTGAAATAAAGCATTTCACTAACTTTCTGGCATGTTACAACAGCCTCAAAACTGGAGCAGCGTCGAGCGCAAATCTTTAGAAAACCATGTGGGTGGTACACATTAGCAAGCGATTCATTAGACTTAATTAAGTAAAATAATTTTCTTTTTGAAATGATAGCGTGATGACACTGTGCGAAGGGCAGGCATGTGTGTAAAGTGTGTGTAAAGTGCTAATGTGTCGGAGTATACTTTGCATAACTTTATATAATAGATTAGTAGTATCGATAAGCAATGTAATTGTATTATATGAAATAATAGAATTGTAAAATAAAATAAGATATGTAAGACAAATAATTAAGTTAGTATTTTTAGTAAAATAGCCATGTAAAGTATACACAGCAATGTATGTAAAGTAACGAGTGAAAGCAAATTAAAAAAAAAATTATAATCAATTTTGGGTTCTAGGCCGGTTGGGAAATATAATAAACTTTGTGAGATTAAAGGACATTGTAACACATTGTCCGAAATTTTATGGTTAACTCTTGTTGACTCCGGAAATATAGTTTCGGCTGTTGATTTTTCTAAACTAAACAGGCTCCTTTAACTTCAAAAATGACCTAAGCAGACAAGCACTCCAAACAAGCAATTTCCTTGTACCAGGAAACTGCGGAACTATTTATTCTAAGCCGCGAAAAACTCGCATACTAATGCATTTGGATGCAGGACAATTTTAGTTACTGTTATTTCAGAAAGTACGAAAGTTTGAAAAAGCAAAGTTAAGTTCGCGGCTGATACCTAGACCTCATTAGTATGTCTTTTTTTTTAAGATAATTTCCAGTCCGTACTGCGCATGCTCAAGGTTTGTTTACATTTTTTGTTTTGAATTTGTTGATACGTTACACTTTGGTGATAGCGTACATGGAGTTGTTATGAAGTTTTTGAGTCCGCCATTACGTGTCGTTGAGTTCCTGAATGCTCGATGAGCTGAAACGTCGGTTTGGGATAACGCCGAGATTCTTCTACTCGTCATTATTGTTTGGCAAGGATATCTGGCGTTAATAATGAAGAAAAATGTAAGTCTGTACAACAATTTCTACTGATTTTCGCTAGTATTTAGATTCCTTCGTATGCGACTCATAAACATAGCAGGCGGAGCACTGCACGAAAAATTGGATTTGTCACACATTTGATCCTGGTCAAAGGTGAGGTCAAATATCCTACTAACTTTGACCTCACCTTTGACGCGCGTCAAAGGTGCAGTCAAATGCGTGATAGCTTTGCTATACCTTTGATCCTTGTCAAAGGTGAGGTCAAATATGCCCAATAGCTTTGACCTCACCTTTGACGCGCGTCAAAGGTGCAGTCAAATGCGTGACAGCTTTGCTATACCTTTGATCCTTGTCAAAGGTGAGGTCAAATATGCCAATAGCTTTGACCTCACCTTTGACGCGCGTCAAAGGTGAGGGCAAATATGCAAACAGCTTTGCTATACCTTTGATCCTTGTCAAAGGTGAGGTCAAATATGCCAATAGCTTTGCCCTCACCTTTGTCGCGCGTCAAAGGTGAAGGCAAATATGTCACGACTTAACTATACCTCAGTTTTATATTTGATTTAGACTTTTGACTTGCGTTTGTGTATGAAAGGCGGGCAAACCTTTCGATGTTGTATCAAAGGCGCCTCTTTAGAAAGGCCTCTTTACACACGTTTTGTTTTTTTTGCTAAAATTTACTATGAGCGGTTTGCAAAAGATTTCCGTCAATCATATCATAATAGAATGAGGAGTTTTGATTTACACAAAGAAATCGACGGTAAAACAAAGGAAATCATGACCCTATCTGATCTTAATTATCATAGATTTTTTACGATTTTATTTTTCTTTCTACACTAGCGACAGTGTTTCTAGATACATATTACCAAACACCTCGAATTTCGTCAGAAATACTCCACTGCGAGTCGTATATTCAACTCAGTAATTAAGGTATAATTTGTATTAAATAATACTGTACTAATTATCATTAATTTCGGGGGATTACCATAAAGGAATACATGTCGAATACACTCCAAACGCAGTTTATTCTCTCTTATTCTTTAAGTTAAAAGAAATATCTAAGGTACAAAGGTTATATACAATGTAGTAAAAACGGAGAAAAGACTTCAATGACTGGTGTACATTATAGATAAATAAGTGGAAAACAGAAATGTGTCCCATACCTTGACAATTATAGGTAATTATATCAAATAGATACACGTCATGAAAACTTGGCTGGCGATATGCACCATTTACAACTACCCTGGCAGGATATACTAACACTCGAGATTAAAACTACCCTGGCAGGAGATACTAACACTCGGGCTGACGAGGTGGCGACACACGTCATAGACTACAAAACAGTGTATAGTTTTTCTCTCGAGATATTAATGCATGACGCGAGAATGTGCGATACGCGAATCGTGAGCCGCGAATCGTGAGCCGCGAATCGTGAGCCGCGAAGCGCTGATAATCCATGCGCGAGCTTCACTTCACGCTCGTTCCAAATCCTATACGGGTCGCATTCAGCCCGACTACCCTGGCAAGATATACTAACACTCGAGATTAAAACTACCTTGGCTGGCGATATGCGCCATTTACAACTACCCTGGCAAGATATACGAACACTCGAGATTAAAACTACCCTGGCAGGAGATACTAACACTCGGGCAGACGAGGTGGCGACACACGTCATAGACTACAAAACAGTGTATAGTTTTCTCTCGAGATATTAATGCATGACGCGAGAATGTGCGATGCGCGAAGCGCTGATAATCCATGCGCGAGCTTCACTTCACGCTCGTTCCAGATCCTTTACGGGTCGCATTCAGCCCGACACTCGCGGTGAAATACTTACTGTTTTGCAGTCTACACGCGGCATTGAAACTACCTTGTAGAGATTAAGGTAACTAAGCGAATGCAATTTTCCTAGACATAGGGCACACCACCAGAACATTTTCCCCTTTAACGTTTTGAAACGCAGGTACGAATGTGGATTGAATCCTCTGCACAGGAATGAATGACGCTGGTCCAAGTTGCTCAAACAGATCTTTGCAGCACACTTGCAATGGTTTGCCAAAGTAACCCTTCTCGGGATGATTTTGGTACCACGTGACATATGCTAGCAAAAACGGTTTGTACTCCCCGACAACGCAAACATTCTGTCTCATGTAAAACCTGACGCAACCTGCTCTTGGCTCCACTGCACCTTTGTCGATACGTCCACCTGTCGATACCCATGACGCTAGAACGTACGACGAACGAATGGACCTTGAATTTGAAGATCCATACCGTTCGCCGCCAACTTCTACGGCGGAGAACAGTTCAAAATTCCCGAAAACACTTTCCTCCTGCACATCTGGACTGAGCTGGTTGTACATTGCTTTAAGGTATGGAACTTCGTGTTCATCCAAACAATCCAGGCTTGATGGTGGTAGGCAGCGGTAGAGGGAAATCTCATTCCATAGCTGAGTGCTCTGTACCGAACCATTGCACAGCGATGCAAGAGCACGAAACGACTGCAGAGGTTCAATCTGCATTTCTCCCAGTGTTCCTGACTGGCCCATTGGTTTAATCAGGGGTTCAAAATCACTGCGGAATGTGTCGGGACACGGAATTTCTTGGACAGCCTGGTCGCGAAGAAATTTTCTCATGAGCTGTAGTTCAATGGAGCGGTTATTCGTTTGGAAGTTTCCCATGATACCGTTGTACCGTTCAAACGAAAACAACCAGAAAGCGTAAACGGGTCCGAAGTCCAGCACACACTCACAGAGATGAGTGTGCATGTGCATGTTCGGTGTGACACATTCTGCACCATACAGCCTTTGAAATTGCATGCAAAATGTCTTCAAAAGAGAATCAGCTTTCATCGTATCAATGATGGTTATAAATGGGCTGCATAGTAGTTTGCATGCAAGAACAAAGGCACTCCACACTTCAATGTGTTCGTCAGGAAGTTCTCCTTTGAGAGCGTACAGAGACATCACCAACGTCCAAGTCTTCCATTGATCTGCGGTGAATCCCCCGAAGCTAATGGCGATTTTATTTGGCAGCCTGCCTAGACTTGAAGGAAAGCGCACTTCATCCACCTTCTGCT
Source organism: Desmophyllum pertusum (assembly GCA_029204205.1). Lineage (NCBI taxonomy): Eukaryota > Metazoa > Cnidaria > Anthozoa > Scleractinia > Caryophylliidae > Desmophyllum > Desmophyllum pertusum. The sequence goes on from MU826418.1 coordinate 198,152, forward strand.
GTATCCTCTTTAACTGGGCATCACTCAACAATGAGTTTGATTCGTTTAAGCCATATATTCTGCATGATGTGCTTCGCACTGCCCATGAAAAGATTATGCATGGGATCTACGATAGTAAATTTCACACAGTCAAAGTACGGAAGGCGCAGCAGCTCAGTGTAACGTGTGCCGTATCTACTTTCGACTTGCTGCTTATCTTTCATGGTAGTTTGTTCGAGAGTTTCCCGAACCTCCCTTCGGTGCTCTTCATTGGTTCTTGACTCGCACGTGTCAAACCCAGAGTAATCTCGCTTATCTCCAAATTCCCCTGGGAATGTCTTTTTACATTTACTGCAGCCTTTCTTCGCAGCGAAGCTGAGAAATCCACTGACCTGTTTTAGATGGATAGACAAGGTGTTAGTTCGGAAATAAAAACCTATTTCCCAAACTCTACCGACATACGCTGTAAAAGTCTGCGCATATTGTAATTTAGACATTTCAATTGTGTGGCCACCAATCAGATGCGAGATGATACCGCAAGGAAAGCAAATAAACGGTTTGTCTCGATTAGTCACGAAACCACACTTCGATCATGCGAAAATGAGGTGGAAGAGGTTAGGGCTTACTTCAGTCAGGGCGCTGGAAAGGATGGGCGGTGAAACGCGCACTGCGCTCTTGTGCGATGTTTGATGCGGAGCGAGACTGGGTCAAGCGCTCGAGTGCTCGAGTTCAAAATATGACGGCAAATGAATTTCAATAGCTGATGCAGAAAAGGGAAGGCTACAAGAAAACGGTACGGGATTTCCACTTAGTTTTTGTACAATTAACATGTCAACGTTAATTGCCTGCGATTTAAACCAAACAAAACGGTAATTTTCGTCGTATGCTGAGAGCAACCTTCGCTTTTTCATCGGTGTAAATTTCATTTTGAACTTTTTGAGTTACACGCTATAGACATCAGTGCACAGTTGTTCTCTCATAATAAGGTGAAATTGGTCATTTGACGTTGTTGTTTTGCAGACCGGACGGCTAAGAAATGTACCAATATGTAAAACGCAAATGCAGAGCCATTGTACGAGAACGTCACAAAAAAAATAGGTTTAATTAGCAGTACAATGGCTCTGCATTTGCGTTTTACATATTGGTACATTTCTTAGCCGTTCTCGGCCCAGTCTCGCTCCGCATCAAACATCGCACAAAAGCGCAGTGCGCGTTTCACCGCCCTCCTTCAGTTCACGACTCTGACGGGTTTTATTTTCAAGCCGCCGTGCATTGATGGTTGATCTTAAATTTGCATATTTGACAGCTGCAATGCTCGCTTTTCTGATTGGAGGAGCAAGCAAGCACGAAGGAATGTCTGCTGTCGCAAATTCAAGCCGGAGTATTTTTTTGATCACGTAGAATATGCAGTAAAATTTCAACTTTGCTTTCACAAATAAGAAAGGTTAAACTAGTATTAAAAAGCTACAGGGTAACAGCCAATTCTTTGAAAGAATTTAAAGCAAAGTATGGTTTCGTGACTGATCGAGACAGACCGTTTGTTTGCTTTTCTTGCGGTTCCATCTCGCATCTGATTGGTGGATACACAATTGAAATGTCAAAATGAAATCATTTATTGTCTATTACTATCGCCATTATTTGTACAGATAATTACCTATTGTTCATTACTGCAGCTTAATATTTGTGTTCGTGGTGTCACCCACGCCACAACTTTGCTTTATAATCCTGTACTGTAGAATATTTTCTTATTCCCGGATGATGCCGTGGATCGGCGAAAGCTCGGAACAGCAAAATACAGTAGATTTAGGCCTCACTTGACCCGTTTACTCATTTAATATACAAGATGCTACTGAAGGACAACTTCAAACGTTTACTGAAATCAAAGTGTTCATGCTTTTTCAACTCGCTCTGTATAACTTTTCCTTGAAAAGGGGCGCTAGCCTATCCGGCACATTTTATGGATCCGAGAAAATTGCGTCAATGCTATAAATAGAACTCGCAATTGACCAGTTCATGACATATGTCCAGGATTGACCGCAAATGAGATGCACGCTCCTCGTTATAGGCATCACAAAGTGTCCTCATTAATAAAAGTTCACCAAAACACACATAATTTTGTCAAATATGAAGTAATATGAAAATGACAAATAACCCAGTCATATATGAAGTATTTAAGGTGATTCCCTACAATTGCATTGCGCATCCTTACTGTGCATAATTACTTGCGTCATTTGCGCGCGCCACGCAATCGAACTATCTGGGGGCCCAGTTGTTCGAAAGCCGATTGACGCTAATCCAGGATTAACAAATAATCGAGGTTTCAATTTCTCCTATATAAATGTGGTTTTCCATGATAATATTTTGTGGAGTTTGACATTAGTCGAAGTCAAAACTTAAGAACAAAAAATATAAACAGAAAATCTCACTGAAAAGTTACAAAACTGAAATCAAAATTCACGCTAATCTAGGATTAGCTTAATCGTGCTTTGAACAACCGGGCCGAGCTCAGGTCTGTTACTGTGCCCCTGACGATAATGGCAGACCTTCTGAGCAGACTCTATTTTCCTTGCTATCGATCTGTGCTGATTTGTAACTGTCTTAGTGAGGTCACTAAATTATTATCTACATCTGTAATAGACTACTCATATTTTAGTTGTTTAATCATCATTATATATCATTGATTTTAGTTGTTTAAACATCATGTATTATTTATTTTAGTGGATATAATTAGTTTTATAATTATAAACGGTTTTATATTCATTCTTTTCTACGCACTGTAGCGTCTGCATAGAAAATAATGGCACTTTTTCGAAAATATACGATCTTTGTCCACTTTTAATAAACACGGTTATTTGGAGAACGAAGTATCTGAAGAACCAAGTCTCCGAGAATGAAGTTCGAGAAAGAAAACCACAGTTAACCAGTGGGAGGGGAGGTTAATAGAGAGAGGTAGGGAGGGGGAGATTATTACAAAATTTGCCTTCCAGAGGGGGGCTTAATAGAGAGGGGGCTAAATAGAGCTTTTACGGTATAAGAAAATGAACGTAAAACACTTGTACCTTTCTGGCTGCTGGTAAATCCGAGGCGACGCACAAAAGAACACCTTTAACAATCTCGCCACAGACATGCCAACCTTCCCATAAGACAAGAAGGTCGTCCACCAAGGGGGACAGATACGTGTTAATGGAGCGAGATGGTTCGTGTGGTCCTGGGATGACACCGACAAGAATAACATTTTCCACTTTAAATCGTTCATTTCTAGGTAGGTTCATAACTACCAAATAAATTACTCCAACGCTGTATCTTGCCAGCTTGAAAGGCTGGAACCAGTCAACGTTTAACATAAATCCGAGAGACCTCTCCCCACCAAGTAACGGTTCTCCTTCAACAAACAAAAACTCGCGCCAAACCCTCCCATCAAACACATCTGCAAGAATGTCTGGAGCCGAATCAAAATTGCGTCCAACTTTCCACAAATTACATTTGAACCAAAAATCCTTCCTTGATAAAAATGTTTTCAACGTGTCTAATACACTCATATAACTGTACACTTTATGGGGGTACAGTTTGGTTCTCCCATCTTTTAACTGCACTTCCTTAAGAAGGTATCCTCCATTTAGTTCCCCACAAGTTTCCCGGAACCTTCTTAATTTGTGATTTGGGAACGGACGGTGGGAACACTTCTTCGGCATTCGTCGCCTGCCAAGGGTAATGAAACAGTCCGAAAAAACGATACAAATAATGACAGTTCGGACATACCACGAACTTAGTATACTTGTCACGGTCAAGTCCAAGCATCTTGCGAACAAAATAGAGCGAGGTTGGCAAGAACATGACAACACCTCCGAACCAAGGGGCGTAATGTTGACAAACGGAAAAGAGAGTGTTAAAAAACCGGAGCATCAGTTCCAACGCGCTATCCGATATTTGGAACTGAGCAGTCCAAAACAACAGAAAAATACAGATCCACTTAACAAGACTTATCTGATGTGCAAATCTCCACTCCATATCTTCAGCGTCGACCGAGAGTGATGCCGATGGCCCTGCGTCTACGTCATCTTCATTGAAGTCGGTTATCACGTCCTCAATAGCATCCTCCCAGAACTCGATCGTCTCTCTCGCTCGTTCAAGGTCGACCTCCATGTATTCTTCTTCTTCGTTTTCACAGGCAGCAAATTCAGAAGTCTCGTCGTATAAATTTTCACTGTCGTCATAGTTGACTGCCGTCGATGATTCTTCGTCAGACGAATAATGTAGGGGTACATCCCAAGACCCATTCTCTTCGTGAAAATAAGCGCTCTTGTGTCTCCGAAAAGTTCGCGGAGCGACAAATTCACCACAATGAGGACAAAAAACCTCCTTACATTCCATTTCAGATTCCATTGTAAAACCGTTTAACGATCTCTTCAAACTTCGTTCAAACCTGAAGTTCAAACATTTCCAACGTTTCCCTAAGGTCCAGTCCCCCGCAAAGGTCCAAAGGTCCTCATTACCAAATATGGGGCCTATTCCTTTTATGGAATAGAACTACTAAAAAGGCGGGAAAAGTATATTGCTTCGCGAAAATTCTGCCAAAACAGAATTTTTTCTACGTAGGTTCGGCAACGTCTTCATGGCTCTAGACCAAAGACACATCCCACAGGGGGCTAGAACCCTCTGTTATCCTCTAGGAGGAAATAGAGCCGCCACAGCCACAACAGAAGATGGTCAGGGTAATGCAAGCTTACTGGACTTGTTGGGCCAACTCAAAGACCAGAACGCACATATAATTGATCAGCTAACAGCTTCTCAAGGGGACGGAAATAATGGCACTGTAGAGAAGAAAAAGCAAGTGCCCAAAAGAGTAGAGGTAAGTTATTTACAGTTTTGACATCCCAAATAAAACTTAAGTAAGTTTATGGTAATTTTGGTTAGGTTAACTTCAACTTACAGGTCGGTAAATGTAAGCTTAAATGAATAAGCTTACGCCTAGAACTGCAAAACAAATTAAACCTCACAACAGAGAAATGAAAACTACTTTTCGTTTTGAATGAAGTTGTTAACACAGTTTAAGGATATAACAAAGGATTAGCACACTCAACAGGATCTCAGTGATTTTGTAAAACAAAATTTCATTCACGATATGCCCATCCTCTCGACGGAATGAAAATTCCCGCCATTTTGAAACTATGCCATAATACAGTAAAAACTCGCATAAAAGAAACCTCCAGGCTGAAATCCTGCTATATAAGAACCACTTCAGCCTGACAAATGAATCGAAGCAGGTTCTTATTCGAAGCTCAGAAAACTAAATTTATAAATTATTATACAGTTGGTTTATTAATGTTTAGTGTGATTATTAGACCTGTCAGGAACATTTCATTCACTAATTAAAACACTCGCTTTATGCAATTTTAAATAATTATTATTTAATATTGATAACATATTTTTGAACTAACCTAATATTCCAATGTTACATGGACAGAGAACTCTTCACCACGTAGTGGAGGATCTAGAAAAGCCATGGGACTTCAGGTATATGTACCATCAATTTGCCTTTTCAAAATAATTTATAATAATATTACACTCATTAAAAAAACACAAATGAATCAGCAAAGACAGACACAGATTTTACACAAACGATTTACTCGCAGCTAATTAAAATAATTCCCCTCCCAATTTGTTTCACTAAATAGTCCATAAGAATCACATAGCTGATTGACGTGTTGACGTCTCCATATATCGATAACGTCATGTAATGGGAAACATACTTCAAGCACATGCATGAAAGACCGATAAACATCTCAAATCGATCACTGTTGACAATTAGTATAGGTAATAGCATGAGTTGTAGTATACACCAATGTAGTTAGTATTTGGAAATAAGACCGGCTCGTAATATTTCAAAATTGTCCAAAATATCATGAGCCGCTTCGGCAAGTGATATTTTGGACAATTTTGAAATATTACAAGCCGGTCTTATTCCTAATACTACGTAAACTCGTGCTATTATTTGTTTATAGTACAAGGCAGATATCCTATACCCGAGCATGTACATGACGATCGTATATACGTAGCTTCACAGATGTCATTGGAGCTTCGTTTTGAAACGTTTAAGCAATGGAATGCTTTGTTTAGCTTATATTAATTAGTTATACCACACAGAAGTGTTTTGCTTTCAATATTCGTAGGTTTTTGGACACTTTGACAAATAATCTTGTTTAAATGCCCACTTTAGTCCACACGCTAAACAATAGAAATGTCCGCCATGCATCTTGGGGTTTTTTTCTTAGAGTCAATTGTTACACTTGCCATATTTGGAAACTGTAATTTGTACATGTAAGTATTTCAGTATTTGAGATAAATACAGCTCGTTCGAACCAATCACCGTTCAGAAATTTCGCAGCCTGTATTATAAGCAGGGTAATTCATTTCTGGAGTTACACAGTTCAAAGATGACACAATTAACTTCTAAAACAAACTACAATCAAACCAGTATTAAGCGGACACCTTGCAAACTCAAAATTTTTGTTTCCCTAAATGGGAATTCAAGTTAGCGGGATTCTACTGTACTTCCTATTTCCTTATGGCTGGGCATGGATTAGGTGCACTCTAGTACAAAACAAGTTAATTAATACTGGTAGTTACTGTATACTTACATACTTACATCTAGCTATGTCTACTTCCTTGACTTGCCTTTCAACAGTAAGCCATTTTCCAGTACTGAAAATAAAGTTGTGAATACGGAGATTTTAAAACGCATGAGGGCAACCGACAAGACAACACCTGGCTACATAATAACAAGTAAGATTTCCTTTTGTATACAGCTGGACATATAATGACAATATATATGGTGGATCATATTACTAACTATAAAATTAATTATAGCTGGCCTGCATATATATATAGTTATATAGTCACAACCCACCATGCACTCTCATTGGACAAAACACATCACATGGTACAAAATCACAGATTTCCTTTAGGAGCATGATCTCAGGCTAATGACTATCAGACAATATATACCCCTTCCAATTTAGTTTAGTTAATGAATTCGCCACAAATACAATGTATATTACAGTTTAAAAAAAATGGTGGCATGAGGAAGGATTAACACTGAACTTTCATACCACTTGATACCAACTCCCTGATATAATAATATTAATATATTTACAGTCGACGAAGCTCCCATAGGCGGACACCCTTTAGGGAAGCAGAAAAATTGTCCGCAACTGGAGCTGACCACTTACAGTAATGCTTAAATTAAATACAGAGTTTAATTTGTAATTGAGCTAGAGTTCAAACAGGGTTTTGTCAAGGCAGCCATAAGTAAGAGCTTATATTTATGAGCGTGTCCACTCAGGGAGCTTCAACTATAAAATAATTATTATTGTTTTCACATTTTGCCAGCCAGCCAGCCTGAGCCTGCACAGACAGACATACAAGGCTGCAAATTAAATTTTGGTTGGACAAAACAAAAATGTGGTCGGAGTATATTACAGTACTGCTTGATAAGCGAACCTGCTAATCTAATGCGTTGTCTATGCAGAGTAAACTAGTTTGCGTTTAGAACAAAACACAAGTGACGCATAATTAATTAGCATTGGAAGGCAAAAAAAAAAACATTTCCGGAGTTGGGATTTCATCGGACATTAGCAAATTTTGGTCAGCCATATATAATTTGTCCGATGACCGACTGTTATTTGCAGCCCTGGACATACATGTATAGTGAGACAGACCGACATTTAAAAGCAATATTAATTATTTACTAAAAAAAGCTGTCTATACTGTTATTACATGCACTTAAAAACCAAAATGTTACAACTCCCCAGAATCTATGAAGACATATTTCCAAACCAAAGTAAAACAAACAAAAAGACGTCAAGCAGGGACAGAACATCAAACCCGAGTAAAACAAAGGAGATTACAAAGAAAGCATGAGGTGGGTATAGTAAATATTACTTACTTATTAAATTATTACTGCCTTTTGGCCATGCAGATTGTCCGAAAGAGACTTTCAAAGAAACAAATTTGAATCCTTTATAAATGCCAGCCATTGAAATGAGGTCCAATACAATCTCCACCCGGGTATTGCAGGTAAAAGCACAGGTCATATCTCGAGTTCTCCATTTTACTTTTTTTCTTGCTGATAGCATTGAAGCGGATATCGCTTCACAATTGACCAAATTAAAGCTTCTAGAAACACTAATATACGGTCTTCAATGCGCTTTATCTCTGAAACGAGCACGGTCACCTCCATGAGTTGGTCATTATCTAACTGCAGCAAAACTTTAAAAAAAATCTGAACATGGGAAGAATTGGGCATGAACGTCCTAAAACAACTGAAAATGACGGAGACATTGTATATATATATTATATATATATTTGGCTAATTAAATGAAATCAAACTGGTATTCATATTTTGCTCAAATTTGAAGTTGGAAATGAATATTTGATCGTTTGTGAATCTTTTGGTACTGAAAAGTCTGCAGGCACTCCATTATTTTAATTTTTGTCGAACACATAATTTACAATAATATTCTGATACCCACGGTAAAATGTTAATTTTCAGTCATTTTAAATGCCCACGTTCTGGGGCTTAAATAATGCTATTGGTAGCAACTAATACCACTGCACTGTTCACTATTGGATGAAAACCTGTGAAAAACCTGTGAAAAACCTATGAATTTACCTGTGAAAAAACCTGTGAAGTTCAAGTATTCACAGGTTTTTTCACAGGTTTTTCACAGGTTTTGAAATTTTGAAAACCTGTGAACAGGGCACTTTTCACAGGGTCAAAACCTGTGAAAAAACCTGTGAAAAAACCTGTGAATTACAACCTGTGAAAAAACCTGTGAAAAAACCTGTGAAAATGAAATTTGCTGGCGGCCGTTTTCACAGGTTTTTTCACAGGGTCTAAAATCACAAAACCTGTGAACAGGGCACTTTTCACAGGGTCAATACCCATGCCTTACCTGTGAAAAAACCTGTGAATTCCAACTTGTGAATAAACCTATGAAAAACCTGCCGTTGGACAGCTTTTTCACAGGTTTTCCGCAGGGTCTAAAATCTAAAAACCTGTGAACAGTCTGAGGGTCTTGTTGTGATTTCAATTGTCAGACTTGTACATCAAGATCAATCTGCGAACCTTTCGTACTCAAATTTGGCCAGATTGTAGTTCGAGGACTCAGGTCTTTCGATATATATGCGGGACCTGTTAGGAAATCGAATCGAAGAAATGCTTTTTTAGGGCAAAATTTGAGAGGAAGTACGGAATTTTTTGGTACAAAACTGCTCGAAGTTGCATGCCTTGTTGTAATATTAGTATTCTAGATGCTAGTAAAAACTTTGAAGTCCGAAAACTGCTCTTGCGCGCTTTAAATCACTGTAAAAACCGCATCAAGCAAAGTTAAACAACGTCCAAACATTTTGACTTTATTTTATTAAATATAGACAGTCCTAAATACCGATTTTAGCAAGATTAATGTTCACAATAACAATTCTATTGCACTAAGAAATTTGAATATCGTAGATACTTGTACCTGTGACCACACAGAGGATGGTACGCATGTGCATTATTAACTGGCCTGGAACCTCTTTTAGCATTCAAAAGACCATTTTGATACTTTTTACTTTCCAAGTAAACAAACAACAAATAACCTGCATGCACATCTGAACCTGTCAACATTAAAACCTGTGAAAAGCTGTACATGTGTAGCGAGCATGTTTGTAGCATGATAGTTGCATAACAAAGGCATGTGGATAATCACTAGCAGCTGTACAAACTAAGTAAGTTCTATAATTGTCGTGGCATTGTAATTCCCCAACGGTGAATGGTGTGACCACTCACATTCATGGACACAATTAATAAACTATCCAATCAGAAGCCGAAGAATATCTATTCTTGGCTAGCGCTTCTGATTGGATAGTATATGCGCACGAAATGTTGTACTTGAGATGATTAGTGAGCAAATATAAATAACAATTTAATAATAATCACAGTTTATTTTTTTTCTGTCTGCTAATACAATTTAAACTAAAATATTATACTGGTTGATTGATTGATTGATAGATTGATTGATTGATTGATTGATTGATTGATTGATTGATTGATTGATTGATTGATTGATTGAATGAGCAGCAAATAAAATTACATTACAGCAACCATTAATAAAATTATTATTACTTTAGTTTTTCTAATATTTTAATTAATAGCATGATGTATTTTATTATTATACTGACTAAACTTAAATTCAACATACCATCATGATGTTTCTTGATATATTTTTCTTCAGCTGATCGATACATGCAGATATTACATCACTGCTGCTCTAGTGAAGACTTAGTGACTGTTTTTATTACTGGTTTATAGTCAGTAGATCCATCATCATGTATACACATACTGTAATACATGCATATGCTATATATAAAACTATGTAGATCAACTGCCTGGCAATATATAACTCTCAGTTATTTGTTGGTAGCTGAAAATAGAAAAAAAGGTCATTGTTCTCTACATTTTCTACATGCGTACATCAACAAGGTTTTAAATATATAATTCTTGTCTTGTATTATTAGCAGAAACAACATAAAAAATACAACATATTGGAAAGTTGGCTGCCCTTATCGGTATATAAATTATGATAAGATAAAGACTAAAGATCCATGTAGTGTGACTGGCAGTGGGAACCTCAATTTAATTTAGCAATTGTCCATTCCAATAGAAAAATAGAAAACTCAAAAATAGAAAATTCATTCTGTATTTCAACAAAAGAGCAACTATAGTTTTTTACACTTGAAGTATTAAACAGGCAGTATACACTGATCGAGTACATGACACAACTTGAGCTTAGAATTTAAGGATTCAATGCCAAAATGCCATATTTTTGTTCATTAATTGGGACAATAAAATTTAAGCATAATAAATTATTATTCTCAATGTTCATTTATAATCAGAGCCACATAATTTTCACATCCAACCTGAACTTATTTATGAGAAATTTACTGTTCCAGCTGCTACCTGAGCTGGAGACATGCTTGAGTTTATAAAATTGTTCTAGTTCTACATGAATATGTACAGCAGCATTGAAGACATTGAAGACATTGAAGACATGTCTTGTCTGACAAATCATCATTTGAACTTAGATTAAACTCAACTGAATTACCTTACCTTGGATCAAAAGAAATGTTGACAGTGATTTGTATGTGCATGACACTATGAAAAGTTGAAAAGAACAAGAAATGACCCGAGAATAAAAGAAGACATCTTTGAAATGACAGCAAACTAGCCTCCTTGCTTCCTCTGCCCAGCTTGCTGATTGCTGATTGGTTCATTTCACTTGCAAGCCGCTTTTTTCTCCCGCTCTTTTTTACACTCGTTTCCAGTCTCTGTTGGGCCACATTTCAACTGACCACAAAGCTGCGGGCTCACATACTTGAGTGTGGTGGCCATTTTGAAGTTGACACGATTTCAAGTTGTTGTACGTTTTTGAAAGAGAAATGTGTACAACATTTCAAGAAAGGCATTTAGTGTGGCATATATACTGTGGGAATTGATGCAAAGTCAACAGCTGACATCACTTGAGGTAGTTAGTTTAGTTAATATGTGTAGTGCAGTCAGTGAATCCAAGGGAAATTAGCTTATGTTTAGTCTGTTGAGCAGAGACAGATGAAAGTACATACAACAGGTAAAATTATGAAGTGAAACCTAATAAAAGTTGTTTTGATAGATTTAAATTGTGTCTAGTTGCGCCTGAAATGTTCTTTGTGTGTTATAGTCAGCTGTGTTCTTTTTCACTCAAATTTCAGTAAAGTTTATTGTTCACAGTTTCTGTGGGTATTTTCTTCAAAATTTGTTCACAGGTTTTTTCACAGGGTTTTCACAGGTTTTCTGGGGCATTTTCTTCATAATTTGTTCACACGTTTTTTCACACGTTTTTTCACATGTTTATAAATTCACAGGTTTTTTCACTGGTTCCTAAATTTGGGAAATTTTCTCAAATTTAGGCTTTGCAAAATTCACAGGTTTTTTCACAGGGTATTTTCCAGTCACAGGTTTTTTCACAGGTTTTTCACAGGTTCTTCACAGGTTTTCATCCAATAGTGGTTCCTCTATCATCAATAATTTGAAAATATTTCACTTTTGCAGCTAATGATGAACACATCTAAGCAAAATCAGAAAAATAATATGTTTTGAATAGCACAATATTAATCCACTGGTGAAGGGAGAGTTGAAAACACTGACCCCTGTTCCGCAGACTACCCGCTGATGAACCCACTCCGCGGTCTACCCTGCGGACTATACCTTAACTAATCAACCAAATTTACTTTTACGGAGAAAAGAGATACAAGAAACGCACCTGCCTACAAGATCATATTTGATAAACAGCTGCCATCTTGATTTTCGCCATTTTCCTCGACCCAGCCCTTCTCCATTGCAACTCTACCTCGTCCCCAGTAGTCTCCAACGCAGCCGTTCTTGGATCGTCATGCAACGCTTCTCTCCAAGCATTGCGTAACAATCCAAATAACAATTACGTGCCTCGATCTACGTAGGAGACTACATGTACGTCCCTATAAGGGCCTTCTAGGCTAGGCCAGGTCAACCCAAAAAATGGTGACTTCCAAGCACGGTTATAAGTAAATTCTTTAAAAAAATAAATTTTAAGCTGAAAGATATAACAATAAAAACTGTTTCCGGCACCAATAGTGGTCATTGATTGGCTGATCGGCTGGCACTTATTTAATAAGCGATTGATGACATCGCTATGTCTGTTCATTGATTATGCAGGCGAGAAGTATGCAAGCAAGACCCACGGATCGGATCAATCTTTTTTAAAATGACTAAAACTATTTAATGGAAAATGTATTTAATCCCTTCTCAGTTTTGATTGGCTCATATTAAATTGTGTTATCTGCATCTGTTGATTGACCAGAGTGATTATTTTAGTTTTGGCTAATGACTTACTCATTTGAAAACGGTTCTAATTATTTTTAAATTTGGTTTAAATGGTTACATTTCACTTTTTCATTTACACAAGGTCCGGAGAAGCTACATTATTTTAGACTCAACCTTTCACATTTCGTGTAACAGACTCAGCATTTCACATTTCGTACTGTAACAGAATGTGGTAAACAGGAACAGTCAACTACAACTTGTAACTGGAACTTATACCTTGAAAACCTCATCAGTTTGAGAAACACCACAAAACTACAAAGCCAGAATTCCGACTCAAAATCAGATTACACTCCTTGCAATTGTCCTGTCAGACGTACAAGGAATGTAATTGGCCAGTTACAACACAATATGATATTGTCACCAAACCCCTAGTTTTAAATTGAACATTCACATTTTCGAGATTACGTTCTGTGTAGAAATTGGTTGTCCTGTGACATCCCAAAATGCATTGCCCGACGAGAGTACACGAGGAAAAGTACATCGCCATGTTTGTGTATTTCAGACTGTATTTGCGAAGGACAATTCTTCATCGTGTCTGTGTATTTCTATAGCCAGAATCAGAGAATCGACAGTATTGCAGTTGCATCTCTATTTGGCAGATTACCAGTGAATTTGTGGTTGACTAAGGAAACCTGTCGTGAGTATTTGTGACGTTTCTTGTATCTCTTTTCTCCGTAAAAGTAAATTTGGTTGATTAGTTAGGGTAGTCTGCAGGGGAGTCCGCAGGGTAGTCCGCGGAGTGGGGTCAGTGGGTAGTCCGCGGAGCAGGGGTCAGTGTTTTCAACTCTCCTACTGGTCAGGAACTGTTAATTTCTGCAAATACTACATGTATGAACTTATTACTGAGTGGGAGGGCCGGACGGGAAAATATCTGGCTCGAGGTCAGGATGTACGGACCGAGCCAAATATTTGCCTGTCCGGCCCGACCTTTAAACTCCAGTCAATGTAAATTAAGCATTTTATTATATGACCAGTTGACCACTGAGCTTATTGAAGTTTTTGTTAGGTGGATGCAGACACGACAGCCTTTAATAGTTTTGCATGCATTTTTGAGGAGGTCCCATGTTTTATGAGTCAAATGAGGTTACGAGTCATGAGTCAATGAGTCAAATATAAAATTATTAATTCTTTTTTTTAATGATTTTATCCAAAGACTAAGTTAAAAACCACTCAATTTAATTATCGGATCACGGTTGTGGGCTAAAATTTTATTCATCGCCAGTTCCACTCCACTGAACATCAGACATGTAACGTTTGTACGCAATTACAGCCTGTTTTTGCATCACAACGCTTATGCAATCCACTCGATCTGCCGAGCTTAAAGCCATTCTGGCTATAAAAACGCAGAAAAAGGTAGAAAAAATGTCTTGTCTGTGTCTGCGCTGTAAATTACTTTAACACCTGAATTGAATCACATTTCTCAACATTTTTTAAGAGCCGAAATACACCGTGGATTAATACAGACTGGGTTTGAGCTAGAGACTTAATTTCCCGTTGAGAGAAAAAGATTTTGGATCTGATGCTGAAAATAAGGCAATTGGCTGGAATGGAGCAATTGGATCGTATTTCAAACTCAAACTGTCGAGCTTGAGGCAGCAGAAGATTTTTCTTCACTTCGTTTCCATTCGGCCTAATGAGTTGAATTGTAATTTGTTTAGGATTCTAAACAACTGCCGTTGCTGCTTAATTAATTAAGTCCATGAATTTCTCAGATCCTCAAGGATGTTGAAAAGTTGGTCATCATCCAGCTGATAGCTTTGACCAGAAAATGCTTTCGGTGAGAACTGGCAAATTGAGTCTGGACATATATAGGTTCGTATGTATACTCTGTTTATTATAGCTGTACGGTTTTTTTCCCTTGTTTTTCTTTAATTGTTGTGATATAAATTATGTTACACAGCAGATTTCCAAGCTCAGGAGGAATTTCCATGGCATATTTGTATTTTTTACTTCAATGTTTCACATGTACAGTAGAAATCTATCATGCGATCAGGGGCATCCAAAGACAATATTCCTGTGGGTGTCGGAACATAGTTGTCTACATTATTATTGTGCTTTTTAGGCGGTTTATTGGCTTATTTTTAAACGCTTCGAAAAATGTATCTGTTTGGATGCGTTAGCTGAACTTTCAAACTTCAGAAAATTTTAGGGATTGAAATCTTATTACCCGAAATTTTTTAGCTGTTTTTGCCTTTCCGAAAATCCTAGCTGACCTGTAGAGACTTAGGAAACTATGGAATTCCATATTTTATTCATATTCTAACAAATATGCCACAAAGTAAAACTGCTATTAATTTAATTTCAAACCAGAAAGTCAATTGCTTTCAGTTAATTAAAATTAGTGAGCAGTCCAAGGTTCTTATTGAAACATGAATTTTTCATTGGTTGGGGCAATCTTGAAAAATTCTCAAAATTCTCAAAGGCCGGACAAAACCCAATTAAATGAGATCTCAGAAACAATATAGATAAGTAATATGAAATTAAAACTCTAAGGGCAACAGCAAAAAAAAGTACATGAATTACATATATATATGAAATATCGAGTGTGTACAATATTAGCTACATGTACAAATGTACGTGCCACTGCCAATGAGCCATATGCGAGTCAGCCATAAGCATGCGAGCCAAGCACGTAATAAGCCATGCGAGCCTGAGTAGATGAGCCATATGCGAGCCAGATATCCCAACCTCAAGCTTACATGTACCTCAAGCTTATAGTATAAGCTAACATATAATTAGGCTAACTGGAATACTATTTAGGCTGGCCGGAGTGCTATTTAGCTAGGCTAATTACCCAGAGTGTTGTTTAGGCTAACCAGAATCACTAGCAATATGGCTCACTCTTTGTCAAGATCGACCTGCTGTCACATCATACAAAATAAAGGAATAATAGTAATAAGCTTACTTGCTCTTAGTGTTCCTCTGCTTGTTGTCGTATCAAACTGAGTAAACTTCATTTGATGTTTATGATATTGGAAGAGGAGAAATATCCATCACGACCGCACATTTAGTGTGACAATTACTTGTATTTAGCTTCTTGTTTTTCTTGTGATCCTCACATGAACTGAATCCTGTATGCAGCCATAATGGAATCCTCCTGTTTTTTCACCGTATTTGATGAACTTTGATTGTGCATTAAAGACACAAAATCAAAACTGCAACAAAGAAAACAGTGAAAGCTTAGCTTGAGGTTAACATATATGCATATACTTTCCATTATTACATCCCATTAATATTATACATGTACAGTCATGTAGCTTGACATAGGCCATATTCGAAACTCCTTCTTTAGCATAAGATTGGAAGGTTTTCTCATTTTTTAAACCGGTTCCAAAAGGCGACAAAGAGATCTAGAGATGAGGAAAAATAGAGATGAGGAAAAATAGAAGTCCAGCACTCCAAGTGGAAAACTATGCTAAGTGAGCAAACGCGCTTTGCTCAATGCACTTAGCATAGTTTTCCACTTGGCCCTTCAATTGATTATAATCACTGAAGAAATATATGGTAATTGCACCGCTTTTCAAGATGAAACATCGGCTGTCCTCTTTGAATTAAAAGCTTACATCATCTAACTATGATTAGTGTTACTGGAGAAAACCGCTGTTTAACTCATATCATAACCTCGGATTTTCTCATTGTCGTGTAACAAGTGTGAGAAACAATTTGAAATCACCTATCATAATTACGTTACATTAGTGTGACAGAGCTAGTGTACTTTTACGTTTACAGTTATAATGAACTAACGCCTTCCCATTTTACCTTTCTATTTAAGGATGGTGCCTCGATCCTTTTGTTCTGCGCATACGTTCTGCGCATTAATTTGTCGCATCATTAGCGCGCGCTCGATACAGAACATTGCGGAATCTCTTTGAGGCTAAGCTCGGCAGGGAAATATATGGTCGTTTTATTCATATAATTTAGAAAAACGCATGGTGACCCCTACTTTTTATGTTATAAAATGGAAGCGGTAAGCCTATTAAACATAATTTATGATTAACTTTTTGTTGTGTACAAAAGTTATTTAGACTGTATTTTTGGTATACCAGAGGAGAGCTGTCAGGGTTGATAATGGCTACGTTGCGATGATTTTTAATTAAAAAACACATAAACTGAGTAGTTGTTATATTACCATTTGTTAAGTATTTTAACGCTTTTTATATTTATTGTTGCTTTTATGTATGTTAAGGCAATTCAACGGGAATCTGCGAAAAAAATATTTGTCTTTTTTTCCCAAGAAAATGCTATTTCAGCATTTTTTTTCCAGATGGAATCTTGATTATCTCTGGAAAATGCGTGGTTACCCCCAATTTTCTTTTTGGATTCCAATAGCCCTTGCTAAGATCTGCTTTTCCCGCATAGTCATAAGCCACGCAAAAATACTTTGGAATTAGGAGGCACCAGAGATAATCAAGCTTCAATCTGGAAACAAATTGCTGGCATAGCATTTTCTCGAAAAAAGAAGAAAAAATATTTCTTCGCAGATTCCCTTTGAATTTGCCTTAACATACACAAAAGCAACACTAAATCTAAAAATCTTTAAAATACTTAACAAATAGTAATATAACAACTACTGTTTATGTGTTTTTTAATTAAAAATAATCGCAACATAGCCAATAGCAACCGTGAAAGCTCTCCTCTGGTATACCAAAAATACAGTCTAAATAACTTTTGCACACAACAAAAATTAATCATGTGTTGAATTAGGCTTACCGCTTCCTTTTTAACATTAAAAATAGGGGTCACCACGCGTTTTTGTAAGTTATTAGGAGAAAACGACCATTTATTTCCCTGACAAACTTAGCCTGAAAGAAATCCCGCAATGTTCTGCATGTGCGCACGAATGACGCAAGAAATTATGTGCAGAACGTATGCGCAGTAACAAAAGGAGGCACCATCCTTAAATGGGGTATCTTTACATTGGCTAATGGATAAGCTTGGGCGCAATAATTAGCGTAAACAATTCAGTGACTCCATAAAGCTGTAAAAAGTATTATTCTTTTCTTGCAGGGTAGGAAAATCCGAGATTTGTGCCTTAAACAGGGTCAGGGTTTGAGCGGAACAGCCGCACCTCCTACCCAAGCGTCTGTCAAGTCCCGGGGGGGGGGGGGGGGGGGGGGTTTGTAGTTGATGAATTATCCGAGCTTGGACACACTATAAAATCACCATGTTCTCTATACTTGGGAAAATGTGTGGTCTGACTCACGGGAAAGGTTTTGAGTCGGACCACAAACTTTCTGCTAAGTGTGGAGATATGACACTGTATCTGTATGAAAAAAATAACAAGGGCACCATAAGAAGTTCAGAAAACACTAAATCAATCAAACATGGAAGATAAACAGAAATGTAGAACCTTCCAGTACAAATTTCTCAGAGTCCATGACGGCCAGCGGAGAACACTTTAATGCTTTAATTTATAAATTACTCCTAAATCAGTAAAAACTATACTAGGAGGCCTAAATTTACATCAATAAAATCTAATTTATATACAAAAACTAGTCTATATAAGCTTAAGTTTGCCCTCTCGCTTCGCGATGCCAGTGTACCAGTTCAAGTAGCCATCTGTGGTCTATGAAGCAACACCGTACCACGGGCAACGCGTACACATATAGCACGTAGTTGACTAGAGTTTACAAACGAAGAAGCGACTGATCATGAGAGTGATTTTAGAAGAGGATAGTACAAGTGTACGTGGAGAAAATATTATGAATATGTTCTCCTCTTACCTGTATTGCGCTCGGCGGTGAAAGATCATCTCGTGTTCGCTGCGTGTTCGTTGCACGAGCAAAGGCAAGGGGAAACACACATCTACCTTCTACTCTGCAGTTGATTTTATGGTAGTTCCAGGCAACAATGAACAGAGTTTCCGCTTTGGTGTCTTTTAACAACAAAAGCAATAAGTAGCAAATATGCTACGTGTTTAGTTCTCGCATTCTTTCGACACCATGCGTGGAGCTCGAACGACTCCGCGAAGGTTCAAACGAGTAATTGATACTTTGCGCGATGAGGTAAATTTCGCGCGCCACGGTGTCGCCAAACATTGCTGATAGACAGTTGATCCGCCCCTTTTGGTTTAGCCTGGGAGCGTGGTCGAGCATTGGAGGAAACAATGAAGGACTGGGGAGAGATCATCAAATATTTGGCAGCCGGCCAAAATAAAGCGGTGTCCGAGACTTGCCAAGACGCCGAGATCCGAGACTCGGCTTAATTTGCCGAGACTTAGTAATTTTGATAGACCATTCGCCACCCTACATCAATCGATGGAAATCGATCATCGGAAATCCAATCGATCAATCGATATCAATCGTTATAAGATATAATCCATCAAATAGAACTGATTGTTTTGAACAGACTAGAAATATTTTTGAACGCCAACATAATTATTTTGATGTATTTAAAAACAGCTTGGCCGACCGAGATCTTCCACGGCAAACAGAGCGGTCTTGTGCAAAAATATTTGAAGGATAATAACTACAATATCGGCCAATCGATGACCAATCGATAATCATATGAAAATTTTCGTGGCCTCATCGATTGTTATTGATTGCTATTGATTTTCATTGATTAGCATACTGTATTCAGTCCCGTGAATATGATTTTCTTGCAATTTTGTCACGTCGGCGACGACTTCGTCGGCGGCTCTCCGCTCGGGGATTTGGTGCGCTCGGGAAGGAGGCAGAAAAGAAACATGCAATATAATTCAGAGGACTGAAGGACATATACAAATTGCTGTTTATTTGTAAGCTTTTTTACAAGGTTTCAAATAAAAAATATATATTTGTCTAAGCATGTAAGCGGTCACAATCTGCGGAGTTCATCAACTCTATGATTAATAATTGGAAAATGTATCATCTATTTTATTTTAAAATATAAACTGAAAATTTCGCGCGCTATGATTGGTTAAAAACCATGTTTTATCAGAGTATAAAACATAGAAAAGCGTGTTTTATCGTTTCGCGCGCGTAAATCTATATTTTAAAGCACATAAAGAAGCCAAAACCATGTATTATAGTGTCATAAAACACTCCGGGAATTTGAGAACACTCGAGAAATTTAGAAAACACTCGCCTGCGGCTCGTGTTTTCTAAATTTATCTCGTGTTCTCAAATTCCCGTCGTGTTTTATGACAGTATAATACATGGTTTTGGCTTCTTTATTTGTTAAATAAAAGCCATCTCTTATTGATGAATAATTAGGGCAGTGCCTTTCTAAACCAAGGAGTACAAATGGTACCGGAGAAAAAATGCTGGGGTTAACCTGCAATGGACTAGCATCCCATCCGCAGTGGGAGTAGCAATGCTCCAATAGTCACATCATGCGACAGAAACCGAGATAAGCTCTGGCAGTGTGGGCCACTAGGATCGTGAAGACGTTATATTTTTGGTGAACTGACCGGCATTTCTCCCGCGAATTTTCGGCCACTACCAGAAATTTTGCAATATCAATATCAATGCTAATCATGTTTATTTTACTGATTTCCTTATAGAAAGTAGCACAGCGCAAGAAAATACTAAGATCAAGTACGACCACATCTGAAAATGACAAGAAAAACTCATGGTAGTACTAAAGGTGGAGTATATGTCATCAGACGAGTCTGCCACTGACAACTCAGGCTCGGAACATGAAGGTGACGACACTACAACGACAAATAAGCGCATGTTTCTCACAAAGAAGCTTGCATGGCGATCAACCGATCTCGAAAGCACTTTGAAGGCGCTAGATCGTAAAGTAATACGAAAAAGGACTGCCAGAGCGACAGCAATGGCAATAAAGAGGCGCGACACCTTGACCGCCTCGGATCGTCCAGCCCCGCCAGATGCTCCAAGGTGGGCAATCAAACCCTGAGACTTAATCCTCCAGGGGCCTGGTTGTTCAAAGGGCGATTAAGCTAATCCAGGATTCGCGTGATATTTTTTAATATTTCAGTGAGGATTTCTGTTCATATTATTTATCCCTCAGTATTGTCTTTGATTAATCTCAAACTGTACAAGACATTAGCAGTATAAAACACTTCTATATACAAGAGGATTAGCGTTAATCGGCTTCGAACAACCGCGGCCAGGGGTGTACCTAGTTGGGAAAGGGGACTCATATAAAATAACAGGCATTGAAAAGTTAGTAGTGCGTCTTTTCGTTCGTTTTGTCCACCCGAAAAAAGGGATAGTCGAAGGCTGCTGAAGTGACAAGGGTCATTACTTTCGGAACTCATGGCACTTTGTAGCGGCCTAACATCCCGGGGGGGAGGGGGACTCCCATATAAAAGGGGTCGGGGGTGCTCGTCGGAAATTTTGAAAAGAACCCTAAAAGGTACCAAATTTTTTTGTGGGCGTGGCCCCAATTCATTTTCACCCCTAAGAGGTAGGTGACTCCGGAGAAATGTCGGGCGCACTCGACTATGACAAACTTTGGGTCATAACATTTTCGGCTTTAATGCGATTGCCACAAAACGTTTGGAAATATTGCAGCTATCATTTAGAAATAGTATTATATAATTCGATTTAACTAGGAGGAAATATTTTTAGCGATATTAGCGCTTAAGTGGACAGCACTTTTTGAACAAAATCGCACCCAGTGAAAAATTTTGCTGACAGATTTGTGTTAAATTTCTAGAATGAGCTTATATTGACTTAATACATACCTTCACAGAGTTTCAGCAAAATCGTTGGAGCAGAAGTACGGAGGTAATAAGGCCATCTAAATTTAGCCCTGAAATTATCTTGAAATTTTCTATACCTGATGCTCCTTGGTAAAACAAGCCACGAACCCGAATTTCTGGGAGAAGCCTTCCCAATGCTTGCTAAATCGGAGTGCCGAGACGATTTCCAATCGTGCGAACCATTAAAAAGTATTCACTAGTTCTGTAAACATCATAAAATGCTCGAAGACCTGCTCAAATATACAAAGTTGCGTCTTCCAACATTATTCGAAAATTATCCAACAGTTTTCAAACTCCTTCCACATGAATTTCAAGATACTACAATATTTTGGCATCGATTTTTGCGGCTGTTCCTGGTTTCAAATTGGAGAAATTGCTGTTGGATTATAAGCTACTCCACATCTGAGCGCAGACGAAGCTGACGAGCAGTTTTGTTTATGAATACGAAATGAGCACGTGCGGCATTTATTCGAAGAATTCTCACCCTAAAAAGGGGGGCCGAAGTTATGTGCGTGCCGGCGACCCCAGGAGGGAGGGAAGATGTACGCTCCATTAGAGGTTTCGATGGGTGGCAATGTAGATTCTTCCCTCCCCTCCCGGGTTCGCTGGCGCACATATTACTTCGGCCCCCTTTTTAGGGTGCGAATTCTTCGAATAAATGCCGCACGTGCTCATTTCTTATTCACTAACAAAACTGCTCGTTAGCTTCGCCTGCGCTCAGATGCGGAGTAGCTTGAATCCAGCAGCAATTTCTCCAATTTAAGCCGGGAACAGCCGCAAAAATTACAGTACCTTGAAATTCACGTGGAAGAAGTATAACACAAAACTGTTGGATAATTTTCCAAAAATGTTGGAAAACGCAACTTTGGATATTTGAGCAGGTCTTTGAGCATTTTATAATGTGTACAGAACTAGTGAATACTTTTTAATGGTTCGCACGATTGGCAATCGGCTTGGCACTCTGATTTAGCAAGCTTTGGGAAGGGTTCTCCCAGAAATTCGGGTTCGTGGCTTGTTTTGACAAAGAGTATCAGGTATAGAAAATTTCAAGATAATTTCAGGGCTAAATTTAGATGGCCTTATTACCTCCGCACTTCTGCTCCAACGATTTTGCTGAAACTCGGTTAAGGTATGTATCAAGTCAATATAAGCTGATTACAGAAATTTAACACAAATCTATCAGCAAAATGTTTCACTGGGTGCGATTTTGTTCAAAAAGTGCTGTCCACTTAAGTGCTAATATCGCTCAAAATGTTTTCTCCTAGTTAAATCGAATTGTATCATAACATTTCTGAATGATAGCTTTACTTTTTGCCAACGTTTTATGGCAATCGCATTAAAGCCTAAAAAGTTATAACCCAAAGTTTGTCATAGTCGAGTGCGCCCGATATTTCTCCGGAGTCACCTTTTTTCCGGCTCAGCAACCCTAAAAGGTACCGCGTTAACTCTAAGGGTGGTCAATTTAGACTTTACACCCTAAGCGGTACCAAATCATGAATTTTAACCCCTAAAAGGTACGACGAGCACCCCCGCCACTTTTATATCGAAGTCCCCCTTCCCGGGCCTAACAGTATAGTAAGACAATATCACTGATATGCTCCTGGAAGACTTTAGAAATGCTCGAAAATGCTGCCGTTCAGACTACTCATCATGAAGCCGAAACATGTTTAGAGTAAACATGTTTAAAGGAAACACGTTTTCACGTAAACATGTTTGTAGTTGCAGTCGGTCGGTAAAAAAAAGAAAAGAAAAGAAAAGCCGAGAAACGAAATATTGACAAATTAATACATAACTAATACAAAGCGAGCCTTGATTATATCTTCCCCGTGACCACCATTTTGAAACGAGCCGATATCTCTTTGAAAGGTGTTCGAAGACGTCATTACTGTGCTGATTTAGATTTCAGAGTGACTTTAAGATGTAAACAAAGCATTTTAACACCCGAGAAAAGGGCGCAGGCATGAATCAGAATTTTTGTTTTTTTAACTTTTTGCCGAAAAATTGGGATGGCCGTATTTGCGATGCCGAGAACGAATTTTTTTGCTAATATCACTCGCATTATAAATGTAAGCTCATTTTCGCTTTTGAGCGCTTTTGCGAAAATCAGTTACAAACGGCTAGATTGATTAAATTTGTATAGACTTGTCACAAGTCGAGTCTTTGAGCGACGAAGTCGCGAGAAACGAGCAATGACTAAACGCAAAACGGACTTTGAGAAGTCTAATTTTTTACAACTTTTCCCTCGCATGCTTGATTATAAGTGTAGATATGTTTGTATGTCAAAGTTTTATTAGCATTCGTATACTGGAACACTTTTAAATTTAACGTTGAAGATGGCAGGTTTGCGTTACACTGGTTCAGATCGCTTCAAGCTAATGTTTTCAAATCAATGCCTACTACATTCCTTCCCGAGGCCCCGCCACCCGGGGCCCGGCACTAATGCGTTTTTCTTTGAAAAAGCATACTTTTAAATGCATTTTCACCTATCGTCCACAATAAAACGAACTAAAACGCTGACCTTTTTCATCGAAAACGCATACATTTGAAAACGCTGTCCAGAGTGGAGACATTTGAAAAGTGGACGGCGCAAACGGAGGCTTTTGAAAACACATCGCCCCTCGCATGCATAACCATTACTGTTGTAGCGTTAATTGTCGAGAGTATTCGAGAGAATTTGAAAACGCTACGAAAACGATAGTGTGGACGTGGAGCTTCTGATGCGTTTTGATTTTCAATGAAAACGGAACGTTTCGAAAACGCATTATTAGTTTGGACGGGGCCTACTTTATTTCTGTAGATTTTGTTTTATAATCCCGTACGAATGTCGTATGAATTAACTTGAATATATTAGCATAACTTGTTAATGGTGAATTTGTAACCGGCGCAAACTTTTCCGTTCATTGTTGAATTTAAAAGTGTTCCATTAAATCAATGTTAATTAAACTTTGAACCAATGCTCGTATGATCAGTCATGCGTAGTGAATGATCACGTTTGGAAAAATCTATTTTAAGATTTTTGCAACACAAACGCTCAAAATCTTAAGTTATCCGAAAAAATGAATGCGAGTGATCATGACCTTTTAGCAAGAAAAGCAAAATACTCGTTCTCGGGATCGCAAAAATGACAATCAACAAAGCAGTCATGGCGTCACGTCAAACTCGCATAAGTTCAAGACATATTTACGAAGTAATTTTATCAAAATAATATACATGTATCTCTCGGCCCATTTTACTATTATTAGGTTTGAAATGTTTTTGCAATTTAGTCGAAATCAAACACAAATAATTTTTTTATCCTCGCATATTTCGTTTACCATATAGTTTAAGATTTTGGTATTGGCTTTTCCAAGAGAATATAAGGGACTTGCTTTTCTCAATGAAATCTGGATCGCGCAAAATTCAAGTTGAACTGATTTTGTCCCGTTTATCGTTGCCATGGAAATATCGCTTTCACTTTTTACTGAAATAAAACCTTAATAGCAAACTTAAATCCATGACCGGCTTATTGGTGTAATTTTCACATCGATCCGACAGAGGAAAGTCTGCTAGCTGATTGAAAACATTAGGTATGGTCCCCGAAAAACTACACTGTAAAAGTTAAAAAGCAGATGAAGATGCAGAAACCTGTACCAAGACGGGTGATCCATCAAATTATTGAAATAAGACTGATAAGATTCGTTCTTATTGAGAGAAGACCTAAGTCCACCAATAGAGATTCTGGTTACTTTTAGATACGTCTCTCGCCAAAATTACCGTCTTTTTTATGTGAGTCTCCCCTCCCGGTCTCTAAGCAAAGAAAGGTAGCCCAAGGGAAACGAAAGTAAAAGTCCACACACACCGACTGGACACACGGTACGTTCATGTATGGCTTAAAGCTTTTGTTTCCCCAGGCCCAACACTATATCCGTTAATTTGGTCCCAAACAACTGTTAGCTCAAGTTACCTGTGAAGCAAAGCCTGTAAACTGATTATTGACAGTAGTAGCGTGAACAAAACACTACTAGTATAAATCAGAGCATTAATTAGGCAAAGTTCATATTAGTTTGATCAGTCACTAAAAAAAAGTATAACGATTGTGAAGTGAGAAAAAAAGCTATTAATAATCTTATATTGTCCTGTTCGAAAACCTCAGGGCTCATGAATCGGAAAAGGAGATTTATGACGTCGACGGTAGTGACTGATCGAATTAGAAAGGGGAATTAAAGACTAGGGAAACATCAGTTGAGATTATATTTACGTTTTTAATCGGTACACTCAACAAAACGTACGATTACTCGATTCTAATTGGCACGAAATGAGACGCCAGGGAGACGCATGAAATCGTTGTAGAGATACGCAAACTGGGTAATCTGAAATCGCCATGCACAAATTATTTTTTTGGTGAATTTTGTTGAATGTACTACAAATAAAAAGTAATATAAATCACGAATTATTGTAGTCGAAGATGTGCGATTTCCAACGGGATACTCGGTGGATGAAACTACTGCAGGTTATATCTAATTAAGTAACTATTGTGACATGGGGTATAGTTTCTTTTGTTTCCAAACACATTATTATTTTGTAATATAAACTTGGATGACAGCTTCCTTGTTTCATAAAATTTAGTGCTTTTACCGCACAGATCATAAGAGCTTATATATTTTACGTGATATTGGTTTATATAATTATGGATTCGGGTGCGGTTGCATTCGTTATCAATCTCAAATGGGTGTTTTCATTGTGGAGCCCAAAGCAATATATATTTTAATTTAGATTCGAAAAGAAGAATTCTGGTTGTAGAATTAAGCCTTGGAGTCCTAGACCACTTTGGGATCTAGCTATTAAAGTGAATGTTTCATTATTGTAACAAAAATTTAAATACCTTATAAGACGCACTTTTCATATGTAACAGTTTCTCTTAGAGCAAGAGCCAAAGAATTTCATGAAACTTTGTATGTACAGTTGTAGACTTCAGCGCTTATAACGACATTAAAGCAAATTTGTAAACACCTTTTAATACGTCTTTAAATATAGTTTGACATAAAAATAAAAGATTACACAGATTTGATTGCTTCCTTTGTATACATATATAAAACTACGGAGCTAGTAAAAGCAGACACATTTGAATGTGCCTTTGACCAGATTTGACTACACCTTTGGCAAACTTTTGACACAGATCGCAGACATATTTGGTAACGTCTTTGACCTACCTTTGACACGATTCACAGGCGGATTTGACTTCACCTTTGACTTCACCTTTGACACAAATCGCAGACATATTTGTCAACACCTTTGACCTACCTTTGACACGATTCACAGGCGGATTTGACTTCACCTTTGACAAACATTTGACATAAAGCGCAGACATATTTGTCAACACCTTTGACCTACCTTTGACATGATTCACAGGCGGATTTGACTTCACCTTTGACTACACCTTTGACGCAGATCGCAGACATATTTGTCAACACCTTTGACCTACCTTTGACGCGCGTCAAAGGCGGATTTGACTACACCTTTGACAAACCTTTGATCAAAGACAAAGGCGAGTCAAATATCACCTTTGACGCGCGTCAAAGGTGGGTGTCAAAGGTGTGTTAAAGACGGCCTTTGTCACCTGCGACCGTGGGGTAAAGGTATATTCAAAGGTGACCTTTGACGCGCGTCAAAGGTAGTTAAAGGTGATCAAAGGTGGCCTTTCGCGCGCCTTTACCCATACCTTTGACCAACGGTAAAGGCGTTTTTTCGTGCAGTGGAGATTGCGCAGTACGGACTGTAAATCATCTTTAAGTGTAGGTGCGAAGATACCAACAATTAATACAAACAATACACGAAATGTTCAACTGAATCGTAAAAACAAGTAGCTTTGTGTTCCTCTAGAGGAGAAAACTTGGACACAAAATCACGATTTACAGATTTTGTTCGGCTTGGGGGGGGGGGTCTTTCAAATAGAACACAATCCTGGTGTCCATCCCGATATCTCTGTAAAGTTGCGCGGAATCGGCTTCGGAACGTCCAATATATAATTTTTTTTTTTTAAGTAAGACTCATACCAAAATTTTGCCTTGTCAATTCATTCATGGGACAAGTATCAGCCTGACGATCGTCAAGCACTGAGCAGCTGAAATTATCTTCATAATCTATAACAATGTTATTTGCTTTTGAATGAAACTGTGAAATCCAAGAAATCAGTATAAATATAATTCGAAAGTTAGTAAACGGAGACATGTATGACATAAGAACTGTGCTGGTATCAACTGTAATATACGCCTTGTTGAGCTCAGTATTAAAACCTTGAATACGCCATTGTGCCTGAACTTCTTCCTAACTTCTGTCTCTACACATCGAAAAAACACAAAAATATGTTCGGTAATGGCTCCGTCAATGACAAGCACGCGCTCATGTCATGAAATTCTGACTACACTAGCACGAGCCATTCAATGTGAAATATAGTTTATTTAGGACGAGCCAGTCAGTCATCAAATTACAATGAATCCTAGTACATCCTGATATTCAATACTGAAATACATTACAGCTTAAATACTCATACAGTAGGCCTAGGTCTGTACTACGTAGGTGTACCACGCCAGATGCGAAAAACCTCTAAAAACCACTCTTTAGATGTGGCCAAAAATATGTGGAAACATATTCCCTACCTAATGTAGTGGCACCGAACCTCCAGGAAGAGTTACTAAATAGCTGACACGAACATGAATTCTAAAATAAAAAGAAAAATAAACGAGCAACGAATGCACAGAAGACTGACGGACATAGAATAATTAATATTTATCGCTAAAACTCTTAAATGCCCCTAAAGGTCACATGACAATGCCAAAGCCTCTCTTTCGTGCCGTCAGAATAGCAATTTCTAACTTAATCGTTCCTTCGTCACTCAATCGTCAGAAATTACATTTTCAATCAAGAGAAGAGGCATGGCGAAGTATTTGCAAAACTTGAAGGCTTGGAGCAGCGAATGTCTGAAGATAGCCACAGATTTGAAGGAACTTTAGGACGGGTTTCAATCATTGGAAAAAGATTTGGCAGAAGCAAAGCAGACAGTGTTGAAAGCAAAGCAGATAGAGTACAAGTTTCGGAGCTTGAAAGTAAAATCATTGACTTGCAAAATAGGTCTCGTCGAAACAACGTGGTCTTCTGGAATGTGCCCGAAGCGGCCAGCGAGAAAGACACTTCTATGATCGAGTTTATCAACTCTTTTAATCGAGCATATGAAGTTAGAGGATGCCGGATAAATATAAATAATTAGGACACATCGTGCGCCGACGACAATTAGAAGAGATTCAGTGAATCCGCGCCCCATCCATGTGTATTTTCTGAGATATTCAGATAGACAGTAGATTTTGGCGAACGTGGCGAGATGTCTGAAGAATAATCAGTACTGAAAGGGTTTGGCGATTTACATCTCGGATGACGTTACTAAGGAGATTCAAGAGCAGCGGAATAAATTAAAGGAAAAGTATTTAGATGACCTACCAAAAAGAGAGGATGTCCAATAGCCCTTTTCACAGTTATCTTGCGATATTTGCATAACAATACAATTGAACATAGAAGCCAGGCAATTTCGGGCACAAGCTGCAAAACATTGCGTTTTTCTTGTACTCCTTCAACTATTTTAGTATAAAAACACTTTTAAAATGTAGAATAACTACAATTATTTTAGTTTACGTTAGAAACGAGCACCTAACCAAGTTGATTGCTCTAGCTGCTCATTTATAAGTTATGCACAATGGTGTGAGAGAAACACTTACACAACTAAGACAGAAGTATTGGGTTCCCCGTGGACGCCAATTTGTGAGAAGTCTCCTACGAAAGTGTGTAACTTGCCGAATGATTGATGGACCTCCATATCGGACTGTAAGTTCCCCGCCTCTACCTCCATCGAGAGTAGCAGAAAGCCAGGCGTTCAATACAACGGGAGTGGATTTTGCCGGCCCCTTGTATGTCAAGAGTTCTTCAGGAGACAAGAATCCCACGAAGGTGTACATATCGTTATTCACTTGTGCTTCAGTTCGAGCTGTCCATTTAGAAGTTGTGGAGGATCTATTTATCGGAGCCTTCATTCGAGTGTTAAGATTTGTGAGCAGGCAAGGCGTTCCAGAAAGATTTATCTCAGACAATGCGAATAATTTTAAAGATGGTAGTGAGAGGATCACTTCACTATCAGCTCAGATTCTGGAAGCAGAGAAAACACAGCGGTACTTGGCAAATCATGGAATAGTTTGGCAGTTTATCGTGGAAAGAGCTCCCTCGTGGGGAGGTTTTTATGAAAGACTTGTTGGTTCGGTCAAGAGATGTCTCAAGAAATCTCTAGGCAAGGCTTCAATCACAATTCCCGAGATCGTTACCATGGTGACTGAAGTAGAAGCTGTTCTGAACAGTCGTCCGCTGACGTACCAGAGTGTACCCAGACATTGAAGACAACCCGCCTTTGACACCAGCACATTTTCTCTGTGGCCATAGACTTCTCTGCCAAGATTGGAGATATTGTTTTGGTTCAAGAGAACCTTCCAAGGAGTCAGTGGAGGTTGGCTCGCGTTGAGAAACTCATCGAAGGAAGAGATGGCCTGTGCCGTGCAGCTCAAGTTAAACTTGCCAATGGAAATCGGATCCAACGTCCCTTACAGCTACTCTTCCCACTAGAAGTGCAAGACACAATACCCGAAGGAGAACAACAGAGGACAAATCAAGAGGAAAATTCTGAAGAAATCGAGCTGACTGACAATCACCAACGTCCCCCAATGAGGAGATCTGCCGTTGAAGCTAGACAAAAAAATTCAGCTGTGGACTCAGTGACTATTTAACAGTTATTCTTCGAGGACGCGCCGGATATGAGCTGATATATATAACCAACGAGGCGCTTCGCCGAGTTGGTTATAATCAGCTCATATCTGGCAAGTCCGAGAAGAATAACTGTTTTAGTAAATTTTCAAACACTCAAATAACCGGAAGATGCAACAAAATTTCTACTCCAAGAAAAATGCATGCCTACAAATGTACAACAAATGCAACTGAACGAGCACTGCATGCAAGGAAGCCTGAAACAACTTTGTTTACGGAAAATCCCGAACTGAAACCAATACAAATCTGCACAAATTTAAACTGAATTACACTACAATTTTAAGCTTAACCTATTCAGTATTGTTACCTTGTGTTTAGAAGAGGCTTGTCAATTCCAGCTGGAGTAAGCTTTCAAAATCAACACAATAAATAGCATAAACTTAAATATCGCAGTCGATCGATCGTCAAGCGTTGGTGATGGTACAATCGAGGAGGACCACTTCACAGTGAAATTATCTTCGAAGGTCACTCTTTTTCTCTTCATCCATGTAGATATTGACGCTTTCCTTTGCGTTTTACTTCAGTGAACGTGATTTTAACTGGCTCAGTTTCGGTGGTTTCAACACAATTAATTCCGTAGTCGTGCACGATTTGCTCGCCGTAAACGACCCGTTCAGCTGTTCATTCAACTTGTAAAATGAATATAATGTTCAGCTCCACAATTCTTCCTGATCTTCCCATTTTAAGCTAAACCATTTGCACAATTTTCCAGAATATACGAAACTTTAGAAGACACAGAATGAAGATTAATTCTGCTTTGCTATCCTTTCATTCACTGTGCTAACTGAACTGGCAGACCGCGCCAGCAGTTTTTGCCGCCGTTTTCATACAAACCATGCTTCATTTAGATTGAACTGAAAAATCACTCAGTCGATTTATAAATTTTTTTAAAGTAATACTGAAGTTTAACATAAAGCTAGTGATGTTTTTAATCAAACAATTATTCCATTCGCCCTTGTTGGATATACAATACATTAGAAATTCATCATTTTTCCATATTTGGTCAACTTAAGAATAATGGCTCAGATCCATAGAGGAGAGAACCAATCAGAAAGCTAGAAAATCATTATCCAGAGGTACAAATTTACTAAATAGACATTAATCATGATCAGTGACATTATAATGCAGACTAACATTCTGTTGTTATCGTTGTGGGGGGGGGGGGGGGGGGGATGTTTTGGATTAATTTATTCGTGAAAATGTAACACGCGCGCACGTGTAGATATGCTAATTTTGTAGTATAAAAAGTTGTTATTCAGTTTTCAACCACGCTTGTGGTTGTTGTGTGGAACAACATAGTAAATAAATCGTGTCAAGTTCAGGAGAGTTGTTTCAATTTTACCTAGCCTATGAATAGGCTCCGCGGTGGGGATGGGGTAAAAAGAAAACTGCGAGCGAAGCGGCGACGGACTTTTTACCCCATCCCCACCGCGGAGCCTATTCATAGGCTAAATTTTACCTTGACACAACCGTTTTGTTTGCATGGTTTAGATCGCAGGCAACTAATGTCTGTCTTTTCGCGCCCACACTAAAAGAGCAACGCGTTTCGAAGCAGCTCGACTTATTTTAAACAATCATCCTGTCTTGTTTTAAATAAAATCGTTGTTGATTTTACATATTGAACCCGTTCTTTATGGCTATAATTACAGCTTTACCAAAATGTTGACATGTTCATTGTACAAAAACTAAGTGGAAATCCCGTACCGTTCCCTTGTAGCAATCCTTTTCTGCGTCAGCTATTGAACTTCATTTTCCGACATCTTTTGAACTCGAGCGCTCTCGAGCGCGCTCGACCCAGTCCCGCTCTGCATAAAATATCGCATAAGAGCGCAGTGCACGTTTCACCGCCCATTCTTTCCAGCACCCTGGTAAAAACGCAGTTAAACGCAGGTAACGTCTGTAGCTTTCTTCGGGGATTTAGCTGCTGTCCGTAATAGCGGCGTGTCCGTAATAGCGAGATTTGAAACAAACATCGAATTTTGGATTCGTCTGTACGTTTTCCGAGAATTCAAGGTAATCTCCGACATTCGAACGAAATCTTGTTTATTTCTCTGGAATCTGTTGCACGGTACAAAAAGCTACTTGATAAAAATCGCAATGGCGTATTGACTTTAGTAGTTAGTGAATTTTGAGCGACAAATATGTCAAATCACATTCCGCATTCGTTGAACAGCCGCTTCGATGTGACTTCATGATCAAGTCCTTCAACAAATTAAAGGCGAGTAGATCAAATGTTTAACACAAATCAGAGTTATTTATAATGTTTACCTGTATCCTTATCTGTTATTATAGAATTCAGCTACCTTCTTGGTACAACAACCATATTTCAATCGCCTATTATAAACTGGCAAGCCCGCCGGTCGGCATTGCTCAAACGAGATTAAATAAATATCACTTGGACATTCGCACTAAATATAATATAGCTCTGAAATCTCGGTTTTTATATCGAAATTTGTTATATTTTACCTAATATAATTGAGCTGAAGTCTATGAGAAATATATTTTAGCTCACTGAGTCAGGGTTCAAATCGTTCGCTTTTATGTTTTCCTGATGTTTTATAGGTCACGAAATGTGCCGATTTTCCATCCATGACGCCGATGACGCATGACGCATGACGCATGACGCCGGATTTTCTCGTACGCGGATGTTTCCGGCATGCAGGATAGTGAAATGTTATTAAGGAGAGCCATGCCATATAACAAACGTACTATAGTCTCTCTCTAGCTCTGGACCGTAATGTGCAAGAATAACCGAGGGTTAAGACGTAAATCAGGTAAATAGCTGCATACAGGTGTGATTTATAATGTATTAACACACGCTCATGGGATTGTGACAAACGATTTTCTTTTCCTTCTTTCAGTGGGGGAGTCGAAGGGGGTAATCCCCTGTGTGCCGTCCAAAACGGAAAGAGGTATGGGGATTTTGAGCTCTTCCAGTTCTTGTTCTGAAATCGAAATAGGGTTCCATTCTCATTTGCCAACGTAAAATTGGGTATGCTTTTAAAGTAATCTACGAGACCGTAAATTTTAATTTATATTTCGTCATTTTTATCTTCGTATCAACTTCAAGTGCCGACAAACGAAAATAAATAGAAAGCCGAAAATGTGCGATTGTTAACGGTCAGTTCTGAAATAGGGTATTAAAGGTTTGCGGACCTAAGAAGGATGTGTCCACAGTGTGTGCATGCAGTTATATACTGCGGGCCTGCAAAAATGTAGAGAAGTACATGTCCCCAACAGTTACATATAAGAAAACAGTTACAGGGAAAAAAAAGAAAAGAGGAAATTGGCAGACGTTGCATGCTTTACCATTACAGAAGTTTGTCTACAAAATTTTCCCATTTAACTAAATGGAGGTGCAACTTATTTTTCTCTTTAGCAATAAATTATTCTTTAGCAATAAATTATTATAATACCTCAGGCCAACACCTGGCCTGTAAAGGGAAAGTCTGGATACTAAGTTCATACAGTCCCTAACAAATATTCCAATATGTCACGAACGGAAGGAAATAGTATCCGTATAACACTGAAGGAAGTTTGAACGGATGACAACAACCCAGTCAGTTTTGTTTTGTATTTACGTTACGTCACGACAGTTACTTCTTACTTCCGCCCATCGCTTGAATGGGGTCAATAATTTGCCTTATGTTAAGAAAATAAGTGATAGATACAATATGAGTGGCAGATCTGTATAGGCATTTTCAATGGCCGGCCAAAGGCGTTCCATTGGAAATTCCATACAGATCTGACTCGAAAATAAAATTCATATCTTCAAGCCACCGTGTCATTTTCTTTTTATTATATAGACAAAAGACAAAAGCACAAACGTTATCGCAAACTCTTGCAGCTCGGTGGCTGGACTTTCCGAAATTCTCTCCTTTCGTCTTCACTTACAAGGAACTCCTTGAATAATTTTAAGTCATATGAAGTTTTCTTCTTCGTGTTAACATTTTCCTACTCCTCAGTGAACGATTTCATGTTGGCTTCAGTGAATTTCACGAATCTATCGCTCGCTATTTTTCAACCAGAGTTTGGCAGCTTTGCACAAAAAGCCATGCAAAAGCGGGAAATTACGTCATCGATATCTTCACTCGTGAGGATATGGAAAATACGCCACTCGGGTCCCGGATGTAGTTTCGTATGAATTTTACGAGTGGTCTATTTTCCAGTAAAACACTCGTGTCTATATAATAAATACATATAGATCTCTGTCCAAGCGCGTTTCCACTGAACCTCTATTATAACATATCTAGACCCGCCACTGAATAACTGAATAGGGTATGTTTTGTGCACTCTGACCTGGAATTTGGTTTGGCTTTTAGACGAAACTATTTTTTGCCATTGACATCGGGGAAATTGAAGCCCTTATCAAGACCAATCAAACGTTTACGCAAACGGAAGGCATTGCTCATGCATTAGAGACGTACTAATTTAGAGGCCTGAAATAGGGTATCGATAATTGAACCCTAAATTAAAATAATGGTAGTTATATTACGCTGAAGGAAGTTCAAAAGAGTCAATTTAAAACAATTCAGTTTCAAACTAGAACAGAAATGTAGAATTTTTAATTCTTATGACATGAAGATTTGACCGGCTATCAAATCTTAATCTTCTTACAAGATTGTTAATTACCGGCAATCTCTGATACCTGTAATTATATAAAAACAATTATTCGCATCAGGCTCGTGAATATTGGTGAATATTCGGTTTCATCTTCGGCGAATAATTGTTAATTAGCTACCAATCAGACGGTTGCTTCATATGAAGGGAAGCTGATCGATGTTTGATGTCGGATTCCCATGCCATATGAACATTGTATTTTGCTCTTTTGCTCATTGTGTCTAGTCTACCACACTTGGTTTGCCTTTTTCAAATTTACCTGTTTTCGTGAACATTTCTGAAAATAGCTTCACCCGGTCATTTATTTGCCAAACATCATCAATTGATAATAATAACAAAAGCAAACTGCATGAAATATTAAAGGAGCTATGTCACGATATTTTAAGTCATTTTTTCGAAGTGCGAAATCCCCTTCAAATTGAAGAAAGCCTCACAAATATTAGTTAACTAAGGTAGAAAAAACACCAAATAGGAAATAATAAACCAAACTGGGACAAGGATGGTTGAGGGTGGAGAAGATTAAGACGGATTGTGAATGACGAACTTGAAAACAAATTCAGATGCGCCATCCGTGACGTAGCTCCTTTAATCTCTGGCATGGTGAGAAGCGTGCCAGCTGAAAGGAGTTCAAACAGGTCAGTCGACAATGTCTGTTGAGATATACGATTTCGAGACCACTGAGGCACGCAAAGAATTTGGCTATTGAAGCGGAAATGTATCGTTCAATATTAATTAAACTTATTATAAAGTATCCTTCCATCGTTGTTAACTCTATTCAGCCCGTTCTGAATAGGGTTAATTAAATAAATTCCCTGGGTTGATCGAATAAAATAATAATGTTATAGCCATAACAAGAGTAAAATTCTTCCTATCCCGGCTGATCGTTCCTGGGTGTTCCTGTCCAAGTACAATTGGTCACGTGAAATATTTGGAGAGGGCCAAAAACATTTTTTTACATTGTCATGGCTCAATTTCTACAGCTCTTTTTCAATCACAAGTCGTGAAATAACTGTAATCTCTGATTGACCAAGCTTGTTTGGGACCTACTGGGAGAATATCGATCGGCCCTCTGTCTATTCCCCTCTGTCTATCCTCTGGGCCGATCGATATTCTCCCAGTAAGGTCCCAAACAAGCTTGGTCAATCAGAGATTACAGTTATTTCACGACTTGTGATTGAAAAAGAGCTGTAGAAATTGAGCCATGACAATGTAAAAAAATGTTTTTGGCCCTCTCCAAATATTTCACGTGACCAATTGTACTTGGACAGGAACACCCAGGAACGATCAGCCGGGATAGGAAGAATTATGTATGGACCTCGCTTTGCTCGATCCGATTATGGCCGCGTGCTTGGTTGAAAAATACATGTACATCGTGCGGAGGGACTATGCGCTACCGATAATGGAATTTACAATTGGTCAGAAAAGTTATTGACTTCCTTCTAGTAGTTATTTTCAGCTTGAATATATGCGGAAGGAAATAATAGCCGTATAACGCTGAAGGAAGTTCAAAAGGGTGACAATAAGCTACTACAGTTTCTTGTGATCCAACATCCAGCTTCCACACGGACCAATCAGTAACTACTTCCTGTAGCGTCCGAAATGATATATTTTGAAACGACTCGTCTTCGAACGGAGAAGCATTAGCTCTATCAGATTAGTGCACATTTGGCTGCTAAATATTTCCATTTCTGCGTACTTTTTAGAGACGGCTCAAGTGAAGATAGGACTCATTGGAATTGTATAGCCTTCTTGCAAACTATCTGAGGTAGCAGAGGAGAAAGAGAAAATACTAGTACCTGATTTTCTTCAAGGTAAATCTTAATTAACTAATCTCTTCGTGAATTCCAGTGCATTACGGACAGACATTGTAGTCCTACTACAAATTTGATCAAGGAAATCTTTACAGTTGACAAACAGAAACATTCAACAGATGTTGGAAATAAGTTGTTGAGATAATTGGCAATGATTATTTCGGAGTGTTTCATAAGATGAACATGATTTCCGATCTACTCGTCCCTAATGAATTCTAACATTCAACATATTATCGTATATACATTAAATGCTGAAAGACTGTGACCAGTAGAAAGACATCATTTCCGCCTCGATCCGAGCTGAGACGACCGACAACAACCACCCTAGCTTGTAGTAAACTTCTAGGTTAAAGGGGCTATGTCACGTTATTTTTTTGCTATTTTCCCCTGTATTATTTTTTAAGAGCATGTCAATGAAATATTAATTCAAAGATGGAATCTCACTAACATAACAAATAGCCTGCGAGCAGGCTCACAAAATTTAAACACGCGAGCAGCGATTGCACAAACACAGTTGATTTCTAAGCATTTTCCCTTTCGTAAACGGTCGCTGGCCATTTCTAACGGTCGTTGCCATCCCTGGTAACGGTCGATGCCTTTTATAATGGTCGATGCCATTACACTTTCTTTGCATCGTAGGTAATAACGCGAAATAGCGTTATTTTTACTCAAGTTTGCCTTGTAGTGTTAAATCCGGCCCAATAACTCAAACCCTCGATAACTCGAACCTCCCGCTAACTCAAACGTTTTTCGATTCCCCTTCAGGTCCGATTGTCTTACTAATTTTACCCTCGATAACTCGAACCTCCCGATAACTCGAACCTTTTTCGATTCCCCTTCAATGTTTTAGTTATCGGGATTCAACTGTATTATAAAAGCTGTTGTATGCGCAAGGTTTGTCTTTGAAATAACTGATATAATGTATTTGTCCTGGTCCAGAGCTACTGAAGCTTTTACAAGGCTACGAAAATGTGTTTAAGCAGAGATGCCGTGCGAAGGCTATCTTTCTAGTTCGATGTCAGTGTTTCCTCCTTTCGTCATTATGTGACGTTCTCACAAACGATTTCACGCGTCTATCGACTGTTTTGCGCGTTGTCATATGCCATTATTTTTCACTACGAGTTGCACTAGCGACTAAAAGTACGGAAAACAAAATACGGATGAGACCCATTTGGAGGTCGAAACCATGATCTTGCCTGAACAAAACTCCACAGGTGCGAAAGCCTGACAGGAAACCAACAGGAAACCAAGCTATGTTAGAGTTATTACAGTAAAAGGCTATATTCTACTTGAAAATCCTCCTCATAATAAAACATATATCGCCGCGTTAGAGTATCAATCAAATTAAGATTGTAGAGATAGATAGATAGAAAACTTTATTAACGTATCAATGCCTTATAGCCTAGGAAAATCTCATACTAATTTGGGGACACAAAAAAATAAATAGATACTAACAATTGAAAATATTTGTACTCGTAGAACAAACATATACAAATTAAAGTTTTCAAATGTTTCACACTGGTATAAATTGTGCGGCCTGTCAACCCTTGCATTAAGCGTGATTGCCCATGAGGCAAACTTGAGTAAAAAACACGCGAAAAATAGTGGCATATACAACGCGTAAAACAGTCGATAGACTGGCGTGAAATCGTTGTGGCGAGTTGCGAGAACGTCACATAATGACGAAAGGAGGAAACACTGACATCGAATTAGAAAGATAGCCTTCGCACGCATCTCTGCTAAACACATTTCGTGGCCTTGTAAAAGCTTCGGTAACTCTGGACCAGGACAAATACATTATATCAGTTTATTTCAACGACAAACCTTGCGCATACAACAGCTTTTATAATACAGGTTGAATCCCGATAACTAAAACATTGAAGGGAATCGAAAAGGTTCGAGTTATCGGAGGTTCGAGTTATCGAGCTGGGTAAAATTAGTAGAAAATGACCTGAAGGGGAATCGAAAAACGTTTGAGTTAGCGGAGTTCGAGTTATCGAGGGTTTGAGTTATTGGGCCGGATTTAACATTACACGGCAAACTTGAGTAAAAATAACGCTATTTCGCGTTATTACCTACGATGCAAAGAGAGTGTAATGGCATCGACCATTATAAAAGGCATCGACCGTTACCAGGGATGGCAACGACCGTTAGAATGGCAGCGACCGTTTACGAAAGGGAAAATTGCCCCGGCGTATCACATCGAACGAAATCGAACGCAATTTTAATCGAACTTAATCGAACTCAATTGAACTAAATCGAACGATTGAATTCGATTTTGTTCGGTCATCGAACGAAATCAAACCCATATTTTTTTGTGAGTTCGATTTCCGAACCAAATCGATCGAAATCGAATGTCATCGTTCGATTTTGTTCGATTTGTTTAATATATATTTATTTATTTTATGTTCATCCCGGGTCTCATTAGCACACTATGACAGCAACTCAGTCCTGTAAATGACCCAAAGGGAAGATGGAGAGCTGGCGGTGGAGTTTTAATAACTTCGATTCCCGTGAACGTACATTGACACAATTTTGGCGAAGCGATCTGCCTTACGCTGGAAAGGCATCCATGCTACGATTCAGGTACCCTGGTGCCAGGACGTGTCCTGTAGCCGAAACTTATAGCTACTTATGGAATGAAAATGTTTTTGTGCCGAGAAAATGATATGATTAGACTTGAATTATTTTGCCGCTTTTGTGAACAAAAATAAAAGAAGAAACACTCAGAATATATGGAACATAATAGGGAAACAAAACTTTAGATGGCCGTGGACTGTCCCCCGAGCCCTAGAATCTATCCATGTACTATATAATCATCTTTAAAGGTATAAAATATCTATTCAGAAAAGGTTAATGGCTAATATAATTTGATATATACAATAATTTATTTATATACATTTGTGTTTAATTAATATCCAACCCATCAGGAGCTCTCGAAAACCGAACGTTGCTAGATTATGTTAGAATTCGCAATTTTTTTTGTGCGAGTGTTCGATTTCGATTCGGTGACCGAACTAAATCGAACTCAATCGTTCGATTAAGTTCGATTGAGTTCGATTTCCGAACGTTCAATGTGATACGCCGGCTATTATTTAC